>RCUC01102445.1:0-12603 GCA_003697995.1 Taxidea taxus jeffersonii
ACCTCAGGGGCCACTGAGGGGCTTTACTTGAGGGCAGGACACAGGGAGTACAGGCTCCTTATAGGATGGAAGAACACTGGGCCTGGTCTCTGGCTCCCACCTCAGCAATCTAAAGGATCAGAGAGAAAGGAGCCCCTGAGGGATGGCTGAGCAGGAAGCCTTGCCACCAGAGGCTATTAGAGGAATGAGAAAATGTGAGGATTCTCCACAGATCAGATGTGGGTCCCTCAGGAGAGCTGGCCTGGTCCTGCCCCAGAGGACACCTGGAGGAGTGACGGCACATCAACGGAGATCCAATGTGGTTTGTGTCCCAGGATGCGGGGAGGAAAAAATAAAAACAGAAGCTGGGAAGGGTTGCCAGCAGGAGGTAAATGTGTTGCTCACATCAAAAAGGTGAAATGGAATGTTCTCAAGGGTCCCCAATCTAGGAAAGCACCCCCTGGGAAGAATCAACTTTATACACAGGTCAGCACAAACCCATCCCACAGCAGGATCAACCGAGGAAGGACTTTCCCACTCCCCACATCTCTACCCTCCATCCACCCTCTACCCATCCCTACTGTCCCCGCTCTGCCGTGGGTTAGAAACCACCTGAGCAAGATGGATGAGGAGGTCTGAAGGTGGGAAAAAGAGAAAGAAGGACTTACCCACCTTCTAATAAAGGAAGGGGCCACCTGTAATTTTTCAAAAAGTTGGAAGCTTTGGCTGAACATTCTAACTTCAGAACTGAGACTATATTTAAGGTCCTACAATGGATATAGAGTGTTTGTTTGTTCATTTGTTTTCACTTGAGGTATTTGTCAGGGGTCTCCAGAGGACCAACAGCAATGGGAGATCCTCTATATTATATCTACAAGCTGGGCTGGCAGGTGGGAGACCCAGGAGAGCCTGGGTTTCAGTTCCGGTCCAAAGGCCATCTGCCATAGAACCAGAAAGAGCTGATGGTGTTGCAGGTAAAGTCCAAAGGCAAAGGCTGTCTGCTGGAAAATTTTATCTTGTTGGGGGATGGTTGGTCTTTTTGTCCTATTCAGGCCTTCAGCTGAGTAGGTAAGGCCTTACCATGTTATGGAGGGCAATCTGCTTTCCTCAACATCACAGATTTAAACATTAATCTCATTCCCAAATGCTCTTATAGAAACACCCAGAGGAGTATTTGAGCAAATATCCAGGTAGTGGACTACCACATATGGGAATAGTCAGAAAAGCCATAGGAGTGTCCCAGGGATGGGGTAGAGCTGCCTCCACTGAATCCATTTTAAAGAGGTAATGGGAGACAAAATAAATTTTTGTGACTATGCCCCATGAGTGTATTTCTTGGTCATTACAATGGTCACCCATGTTTTCAGGAGGGACTGCAGGGAATGCCAGTTTAAAAGCTGTTAATAATAGGAGCCCATCACTAGAGTTACCCGGTGGGCAAAGACTGTTCTTCTATTTGGGAAAGCACTTATCTAAGAGGAACTGAAAGCCATCTTCTGGAAGGAAGACACCGTGGCCCCAGAAGAACCACCTGTTACTTGCTGTGTTCTGGGGGAGTAAGGAAAAGGCATCTTTGAAGAGATTGTGGGGCTGTTCCTTGAGTTTGCCTGCTCAAACTGTGGCTCTGGAAAGACAATACTGGATTCTGAGGTCAGAGCCGCCTCCTGAAGTACAAGGCAAAGGGCTAAGGCGAGAAGCAGCCAGAAGCACCCCTCAGGGCAGGGTTCTCCAGGGCAAAGACGTGGCCAGAGCAGAGATATCTGCTGACTGGGTTTCGGTTTTCCTTCGACTCCTTCAGGCTTATGGCAAAATTGTGTAAGAATTTCAGCCTGAACTCAGATTTCTCTGAGAAATTTGGGAGGAGCACTGTGAGAAGGTTCTGGAGCCACCGGCAGAACAGCTGGGAGCAGCAGGTCAGAGGCAGCTGAGGAGAGTGGTGGACAAGCGATTCCTCTGTAATTAATGACTGGGGGTCAACAGGCTTCCACTGTATGTAGGTGACCTTAGTGGTCATGGGGGGCTGGGGGTGTGGGCTCCCATGGATATTTTAGAGGGCAAGTGCCTGGTGTCCCATAGCCTGAAGGGTACCAGACTTTGGAGAAGTGGCATAGCTTGGAGGTCAAGAGTTTGTTCTCTGGAGCCAGGCTGCCTGGGTTTGAGTCCCAGCTCTGCCACTTGTGGCCACAGGCAGGTTCAGTTCATCTCCCTGTGACCTCGCTTGTTCCTCTGCAGAAGTGAGGCTGTTTGAGGACTAAACAAGTTGGTATTGGAACATGCTGGGAACGCAGCTGGAATGTAAATGTTTGTTGAGTCGGTCCCTGATGATGAGTTCGGGTAAGTTTGGGCCATGTGGCTAGGTTACAGAGGACTTTGTCACTCAAACTGGGGAGCCATCCAAGACCTTGAGCAAACGGACACTGACATCAGCAGATGCCTGAGATTGTGAGGGCAGATGGGAAGAAGTGCTTGGTCCCGAATGAAATATTTGCAGGAGTGAGGGGCCCTCCCAATGCCCCTCAAATCCCTGCCCCCAAGCCCTCGCCTTGCTCCCACCTGCTGAGAGAAGAGGGGACAGATATAAATTAAAGGCTGTTCAGCTTTTTCTCAAAGTCTTTCCTACACTTTGGTAGAGTTGTCAGGCCAAGCAGAGGTCATTTCATTTTTGGTTTTCTCTAATCTGCTTCCAGCCCAGAGGCAGGAGTAAAGGGGCCTAAAAATACCGTGAGCTGCCAGGTCCGATCACTTCAGCCAGTGCCAGCCAAGCTGCCTGTCCCTCTGCTCAGCGCTCTGCCCTTGTATTTTACTCACTGGCTATTCTCCTGCACCGCCAATGCTCCCCACCCCACAACACTGGGGGGTGGGATCGGGAAGGACAGAGCCTAAGATCTGGGGCTCAGGGGTAGGGGTCCTGTGAGAGAGGTCGATGGCTTCAGGACCCAGGGATGGGCGGTCTCTGCTAGCTCTCCCCTTTGTACAGATGGGAACACTGAGTCCCAGAAGGGGAAGCCATGTGGTTTTTTGAGCTCCACTGCTGTCCTCACCCCCACTTCTTCCTAACTAGCTTCAGCATTCTTATCTGGCAGAGAAGCTTCAAATGATCCTGAGGTGAAGAGCCCTGGGCTGGGAGTCCAAAGTTCCGGCTCTTGTCATCCAGGACTGGTGGGCCATTCACTTGCCTCTTGGCCTCAGTTCCTTCATCTGTAAAATTGGGGGATGTGGCTCTGTGGGGTTCTGCAAAGATGTTAGGGGAGGGTCACAGGTAAGTTGTGGGGGGTAGAGGGAATCTCTGAGGGAACCATCCCCATGTCATCCCACTCCTCTCTTTCATCTGTTTCCTGTTCTAGGAATCATTATAAGGTTTTGTCTGAAAACAAGTTCTACTAAAATAGAGGGATCTTGAGGGTTTGAAGGTTTCTTCTGGTCCCCATGCTCTGTGGTAAGCTTCAGCTGCTGTCATAGGCCACCTAATTCTCTGTGACCCATCTAATCTAAACTTCTAGCACTTGCCCAGCCTGTCTCACCTGGGTCCCTGTGCGCGATCCCTACCCACCCACCTCCATCACCTGCCCTCCTGCCAAACTTTAAGCCACAGTTCAAGTACAGTCTCCTGCAAGTCTTCCAGACCTGCCCCAGACCTGCCTAACTGACTCCTCAGGGAGTCTCCAGGCTCTCTTATCACAGTAGTTAGTACCTTTGTAATTGCCTGTACACTTGCCTGTCTGTCATCCAGGAAGACATGAGTTTAAATTCCCTTTCTGCTGTGTGACCCTGAACAAGCGATCTAACCTCTCTGTGTTTCAGTTTCCGCATCTCTAAAACAGTAGCAGCAAATGCAAAATACTTGCTATGTGCCAGCCCTTGTCTTACATGCTCGACTCATCTAATCCACTCAACATCCCTATGAGATGGTACAAAAACCAGTTTGTTTGTTTGTTTGTTTGTTTTTACAAATGAGGAAGACTCATTTGTAAGACTCAAGAGAACTGTACTGCCTCTCAGATGCTCTCTTAGAGGGTGTGGTGTGGGCAATATGAGTAAATACAGGGAAAGTTGCTTGGCACATAGTAAGTATTTAATCACTGTCTATTATCTGTTTCCTAGTGTCCCCTTCTCTGTTTGGGGATTTAAACCTGGTGATTTAGAATAGGAATAGGGCATATTTTTAGAGTTTTTTCTCTTATCATGCTCTCCCATTTACTACCATAGGATTATCATGTATCAGAGCTGGATCAGATATGTTAAATAGTTAAAGTAACAGTAACTAGCACTTACTGAATACTTATTACATTTTACTGTCCTGATTATTTTTTTAATTGATTTTATTTTTTTTAAGGTTTTATTTATTTGACAGACAGAGATCACAAGTAGGCAGAGAGGCAGGCAGAGAGAGAGGAGAAAGCAGGCTCCCTGCTGGGCAGAGAGCCCGATGTGGGGCTCGATCCCAGGACCCTGAGATCATGACCTGAGCCGAAGGCAGAGGCTTTAACCCACTGAGCCACCCAGGCGCCCCTAATTGATTTTATTTTTTATAAAGACTCTATTTATTTAAGAGAGAGAGAGCAGAGTGAGAATCAGAGCACAAGTGAGGATGAGGGCAAGTGAAAGAGGGAGAAGCAGGCTTCCCACTGAGCAGGGAGCCTGATGCGGGGCTCAAGCCCAGGACCCTGGGATCATGACCTGAACTGAAGGCAGACGCTTAACCAGCTGAGCCACCCAGCGGACACCTCTGATTTTTTTTTTTAAAGCAGTTTTCAATTCACAGCGAAATTGAGTGGAAGTTACAGAGTTTCCATATTTCCCGCACAGCCTTCCCGACTATCAACATCCCTCCCCAGAGTAGGATGATTGTTACAACCGATAAACCTCAGTTGATAGATTCTTGTCACCCAGAGTCCACAGCTTACATTAGGCGTACATGCTCTGAGTGTTGATAAATGTGCAATGATATATGGTCTCCATTATAGTAGCATACGAAGTATTCTCACTGCCCTAAAAATTCTGTGCTCTGCCTATTCATCACTCTCCACCCCTAACTCTCAACAAGCATGGATGCTTTCATTGTCTCTATAGTTTTACCTTTTCCAGAATGCCATATAGTTAACTATACAATACAAAGCCTCTCCAGATTGGCTTCTTTTACTTAGTAATATGCAATCAAAATTCCTCCATATTTTCTCATGGCTTGACAGCTCACTTCTATTTAGTGCTAAATAATATCCCATTGTCTAGATGGGCTAGAGTTCACCCATTCACCTACAGAGGATATCTTGGTTGCTTCCAACTTTGGGCAATTGTGAATAAGGCTGCTATTAACATCTGTGTGTAGGTTTTTTTGTAGACATAAGTTTTCAGCTCTTTTGTGTAAATACCAAGGAGCATGATTGCTGGATTGTATGGTGAGAGTATGTTTAGTTTTGGGGCGCCTGGGTGGCTCAATCATTAAAAGTGTCTGCCTTCGGCTCAGGTCATGATCCCAGGGTGTTGGGATGGAGCCCCACACCAGGCTCCCTGCTTAGCAGGAAGCCTGCTTCTCCCTCTCCTACTCCTCCTGCTTGTGTTCCCTCTCTCGCTATCTCTCTCTGTCATAAATAAATAAAATCTAAAAAAAAAAAAGAGTATATTTAGTTTCATAAGAAACCATCAACCATCCAACTGTCTTCCAAAGTGGCTCTACCATTTTCACATTTCCTCTAACAGTAGATGAGAGTTCCTGTTACTCCATATTATCACCAGTATTTGGTGTTGTCAGTGTTCTGGATTTTGACCATTCTAGTAGGTGTGTATCTTACTGCTTTAATTTGCACTTCACTAGAGACAGACATTGTGGAATATCTTTTCATAAGCCAATTTGCCATCTGTATATCATCTTTGGTAAGGTATCCAAATCTTTTGCTCATTTTTAAATCAGGTTGTTAGTTTTCTTTTCTTTTAAATTAATGTTCTATTAATTTTATTTATTTATTTGACAGACAGAGATCACAAGTAGGCAGAGAGGCTGGCAGAGAGAGAGGGGGAAGCAGGCTCCCTTCTGAGCAGAGAGCCTGATGCGGGGCTCTATCCCAGGGCCCTGAGACCATGACCTGAGCCGAAGGCAGAGGCTTAAACCACTGAGACACCCAGGCACCCCCTTATTGTAGCTTTATCGTGGGTCTTGAATTTAGGTAGTGTCAGTCCCCCAGCTTTATTCTTCTCCTTAAGTATTATGTTGTCTATTCTGGGTCTTCTGTCTCTCCATATAAACCAGAATTAATTTGTTGATATTCACAAAACAATATGCTGGGATGGGGATTGCACTAAATCTATAGATCAAGTTGGGCTAATATATTTTTGAAATGGCTTATCTTCTTAAGTTTAAGCCTTACAAAGACTCTGTAGGATAAATACTATTATTATCACCATTTTACAGGAAAATTGAGGAAATTGAGGTTCAGATATTCCCTGAAGAGTGAAGTCAAGGAAGGACCCTGTGGGATTGTATTGTATATGTATTTACACAGTCATGCATGCATGTACACACACATACACACATCTCTAATTCTATCTCTATTTCCCAGCTTTATCTGTTAAAAGGGCCTATAAGCAATAACATTTTCACAGCAATGAACACACCTAACATCTGGGTCATTTCTGTATTTCATTGCCCACTAAATAGAAACTGGGCTCTTTGGAGAAATGGCTGATTCCAGAGTTGGATCAGGGTAGATACAAGATGAGCCTGGTATCCATTTTACTGTGTCATTAACTTTTAAAAAAAAGGACTGAAAAATGAAAAAATGATAGAGATTTGTTCAAAGGATATAGGATTGGGTTTGGTAATGATATAGAACCTTCACCACAAGGAGTTTTTCTTGTAGTAATTCTTAGAGTCTTGGTAGGCATCTGAACTGGTCCTTTCCTTTTGAGACTCTTTTCCTTTGTGCCTCTGATCAAGTCAGCACATACCTTTTCCAAAGGTTTTACAGTGGGGTTGGTGAGAGTAAGTCTAATTGGGTGAATCACTACTGCTGCTTCCACTGGTGTTTTCCCAGTGCCTTTAAAGGCCATGGCTATGGCGTGGATTCCTGACCGACTTGTTCCTCCATGAGAGTGAATGGTGGTGACTCACGAGTGAGAGCCGGGTGTCCAAGGCTCCACTGTAAGCTGCAACGCTGTCTTCCTCAAAGAGCTAAATAAAATCTTAAAAAAAAAAAAAAAGGAGATAGTAAATTTCCTGTTACATGTATTTTACCACACACAAAAAAGATAGTAATGAATTGTAACCCATTAAAAGAAATCAGAATCAATGAGTTCATACTGACAATAAATAGAAAATAAGTGAAGAGAGGGGAATATATTAGAATGTCAACTGATAGGACAGCCTGACTGGCTCAGTTGGTGAAGCACATGATTCTTGATCTCAGTGAGTTCAAGTTCATGTTGGGTGTGGAAATTACTTAAAAATAAAATCTTAAAAAAATGTCAACTGATAAATGTAGAAGAAGAGGTAGAATTGGAAAAGAACCATTTTACAGTAGCCATAGTGAAGGCTCATTGGGCAAATATCCTTAATCGATATTGCATTGAGGGAAGAAAAATTGGGAGGAACAGGACATTTACATACTTTAACAATATCTCCCACAGCTTGCCTAATGCAAAGGGAAAAGCAGAAATCAATTAATGGAGGGGCGCCTGGGTTAGAGCTTTGCCTTTGGCTCAGGTCATGATCCCAGTGTCCTAGGATCGAGCCCCACGTCAGGCTCTCTGCTCCGAGGAGAGCCTGCTTCCTCCTCTCTCTCTGCCTGTCTCCCTGCCTACTTGTGATCTCTCTCTCTGTCAAATAAATAAATAAAATCTTAAAAAAAAAGAAATCAATTAATGGAGAAAGCAGACAGCATTTACTGGGTGACCAGTACAAACATCACTGGTAAGCCTTAGTCAGATATCACGTGCTGCCATATGTAATGCCCTTAGAAGGATACAATGGCACTGATAGAATATCTTGGTCAGGGATGCATTACCTTAGTCATGAGGAAACATCAGGAAAAAAACCCACATTGAGAAACTTTCTACAAAATAGTTGGTCTGTGTTCTTCTATAATGACAATGAAAGATCAGGAAAGACCAAGAAATCATTCCAGACTAAAGGAGGCTGAAGAGACATGATAACTGAATGCAATTCCTGATCCTAGACTGGACTCAGTATTGAAATGTGGAAAAGAAGCTATAGGGACACTAAGGCAATTGGTAACACTGGATTATGGACTATTGTTTAGGAAGTATTGTATCAATGTTAAAATTACTGAATTCGGTAACGATAGTATGTTATATTCATTTACTACTCACAGTATACCTCTGGATTAAGTATAGCTAAGGCCACTAGGGCACAGAGAGGCAAGATAATTTGCCCAAGACACTGGTCTGATGTGGCAGAATTACAACGGGAAGGCACATACTCTGTCTCTAGCCCAAGCTCATATCTAAGAGGTTGAAGATCTTCTACATATTTTTAGGTCTGAGAGGCTAACTAGGTAGATCTCGGTCTGTAGAGGTTCAAGTTAGGGTAACAGAAAAAAATGTGCTAGGGGTGCCTGGGTGGCTCAGTAAGCTATGTATCTGTCTTTGGCCCAGGTCATGATCCCAGGGTCCTGGGATCCAGCCCGACATTGGGCTCCCTGCTCAGCAGAGGGCCTGCTTCTCCCCCTCCCTCTGCTGCTTCCCCTGCTTGTACTCGCTCTCTTTCAAATAAATAAAAAAAGTCTTAAAAAAAAATAAAAAAATTAAAAAAGTCTTAAACAAAAAAGAAGGAAAGAAAAGAAGAAAGAAAGAAAGAGAAAGAAGGGTGCTAAAAAGAGTAAAGCCTTGGGGCGCCTGGGTGGCTCAGTGGGTTAAAGCCGCTGCCTTCGGCTCAGGTCATGATCCCAGGGTCCTGGGATCGAGCCCTGCATCGGGCTCTCTGCTCTGTGGACAGCCTGCTTCCTCCTCTCTCTCTCTGCCTACTTGTGATCTCTGTCTATCAAATAAATAAATAAAATCTTAAAAAAAAAAAAAGAGTAAAGCCTTGTACAAATACAAAAATACAAGGCAGGGCCATGCTTAATATGAATAGGGTCACCATTCATTTATTAATCCAATAAACATTTATTGGGCACCTAAAGATATACATGAAAGGTCAATGGGTTCAGAACAATAGAGACAAAGTCCCTGGATCATGGAGCTTAGCTCCAGAAAGGTGTTTAAGGGGAAATTATGTGTATGTTGGGCTCTAAAGGAGGAAAATCAGGATGTTTAGGTGTGTGTTGGGAGAAGCTGACCTTGTCTGTAGGGTCAGGGAAGTCCTCTCTAAGGAAATGACATTTTAGCTGCTGCCTGCAAGGTCAGTAGAGTCTGAGAGAAGGCATACCAGGTACGGGAAACAGCACAAGCAAAGGTCCTGAGGTAAGAGCGTGAAACTAACACAAGAATTAGAAATTCAGAGTCACTAGTATATGATAATTTGTCACACAACAGTTAACTTAGCTTCCTTTCATGGAAATAAAATTCCTCACGACAATTTCAATTCTTACTTGCTCTAATATATCAAGATATGACAATCTTTTTTTAAAAATATTTTTAAAAAGATTTTATTTATCTATTTATTTGACTGAGAGAGAGAGAGAGAGCACAAGCAGGGAGCAGCAGAGGGAGAGGGAGAAGCAGGCTCTCTACTGAGCAGAGAGTTTGATGTGGGGATCTATCCCAGGACCCTGGGATCATGACTTAAGCCAAAGTCAGAAGCTCAACCCACTGAGTCACCCAGGCACCCCTGTGACAGTCTTTTTTGACCACTCTAGATCTTAACTGGTTTTTACTAAGTTTTAATTTTGTGAAGATACATTCTTTACCCATGTTAGCACAGTTAAGCACATCCTGAGAGACATATTTGGAAATGTGATGTTATTGCTATAAAGATATTGCAATACTTCAACAGAAGTTTCGTGAAATTTTACCAAACAATGTAAGATTTTCAGTTCCTCTGCATTCATTTCCTATCAATACTATCACTAATATTCATTAGTCAATTTTAACTGTAATTGTTTAATAGTTGTTGTAATTCATGTTCACTGCCATTCTTCAAATTATATATGTCACTTAGACCGTACTTTCGAAACTGTAGTATGCAGGCAGATTGCCTTGGGGTCCTGTTAAAATTAAGACTTTGACTAAGTTGATCTGGAGCAGGGCTGAGGTTCTGCATTTAAAAAAATATATTTATTTATTTATTTATTTGAGAGAGAGAGAGAGTGCACGTGCACAAGCAGGGGGAGGGGCAGAGAAAGAGGGAGAGGGAGGGGAAGGAATCTTAAGCAGACTCCAAGCTGAGTATGGAGTCCCACACAGGGCTCCATCTCACAACCCTGAGATCATGACCTGAGCCAAAAACTAAGAGTTAGATGCTTACTGGACTGAGCCACTCAGGTTCACCTGAGTTTCTATATTTTTAACAAGCTCCCAGGTGATGCTGATCCTCCTGGTCCAGGAACCACATTTTGAATAGTAAGGACCTAGATTAAAGACTGAAAAAAGTAATTAGTTTCATTCGGTATCATATTTTAAAGATGACATTGCAGTTTCAAATGCAGGATAAAAAAGAAATTAAAAATTTAGTTTTTTCCAATATTTTTTTATGTTGGAGAAATTGAAACCAATGTCAAGAGGCTCTGCAACCTAGTTTAAAAATCAATAATCTATTTTTTGTAAGTATCCTCATTTAGTTTTTCTTTTCTTTTTTTTTTAATATTTTATTTATTTATTTGACAGACAGAGATCACAAGTAGGCAGGGAGGCAGGCAGAGAGAGAGGGAGAAGCAGGCTCCCCATGGAGCAGAGAGCCCGATGTGGGGCTCAATCCCAGGGCTCTGGGATCATGACCTGAGCCGAAGGCAGAGGCTCAACCCACTGAGCCACCCAGGCGCCCCCTCATTTAGTTTTTCTTAAAAAAATTTCTTTTTAAAAAAATTTTCAAAAAAATTTTTTCAAAGTTTTATTTATTGGGGTGCCTGTGTGGCTCAGTCAGTTGGGCATCTCTCTTCAACTCAGGTCATGATCCTGGGGTCCTGGGATTGAGCCCTGGATTAGGCTCCCCGCTTAGCAGGAAGTCTGTTTCTTTCTCTCCCTCTGCTTCTCCCCCTGCTCATGTGCTCTCTTTCTCTCTCAAATAAATAAAATCTTTAAAAAAATAAGATAAAGGATTTATTATTTTAGAGTTGGGAGGGGGAGAGGCAGAAGGAGAGAGAGAAAGAGAATCTCAAGCAGACTCCCAGCTGAGTGTGGAGCCTGATGCAGGGCTTGATTTTACCACCCTGCGATCATGACCTGAGCTGAAATCAATAGTCAGACACTCAACAGATTGAGACATCCAGTGCCCCTTTTTGAAGAACTTCTTAATCCCTTTGAGTTTTTTGAGAGTCTATGTACATCAAAAACAAACAAACAAAACCCTTTTTTGGTACATTGACTTTTCTGTATCATTTCATTTAAGCCATTCATTTTACCTAAAGCATCATGCCAAATCACTACTAAGCTAATACATTTAGACCTGGATATATCTGAAAATAGAGCCTTGCCTGGTATTTTAGAACCTGCATTTTTTATTAATATTATCATAAAAGAGATCATTGCACACTCTTTGTAATTGAGTTTTTACTGTCATGATAGTGTCAACTCAATTTTCCCATTACATATTTAACAGTAGTTTCAAATTTATATTCAGTGTTTTTCAATATACCCAAATGTTTAACTGAAGCTGAAAAGCAGTCATATAGTTCTTGGAAGATATTTTTTAAATTCAGTGATGTTAAAGATTTTGACTGCGCTATTCACTGTGAGGTTTAAAGGATGCTTAAATAATATATAGAATCATGTATAATTTTTTCAAAGAACTTCTATCACAATGATACATCTCCCCCATATAGTTGCATCATTGTTATATTTCTGGTTTCTTGAATTATTTTTGTCAAGTTCAGTGTCTGTATTTTATTAAAAATTTTAAATAACTGGGGTGCCTGGGTGGCTCAATCATTGAGGGTCCAACTCTTTGTTTCTTTTTCTCTTTATTTCAGATTTTATTTATTGATTTGAGAGAGAGAAAAAGAGGGAGAGCACAGAGGGAGAGGGAGAGGGAGAAGCAGACTCCCTGCTGAGCAGAGAGCCTGATGCAGGGCTCAATTCCAGGACCCTGAGATCGACCTAAGCTGAAGGCAGACGTTTAACCTAATGAACCACCCAGGCGCCCCCAATTTTTGGTTTCTACTAGGGTCATGATCTTGGGGTTGTGGGATTAAGCCATGTGTCAGGCTCCATGCTCAGTGAGAAGTCTGCTTGAAGTTCTCTCTCTCTCCCACTGTCTCTCTCCCACTGGTGCTCCCTTTTTCTCTCTCAAATAAATAAATAAATAAATAAATCTTTAAAAAATTTTAAATAACTTTCTCTAGTGTAACAAAAATTCCCCAAAATGTTCACATATACAAGTATTTGGGTTTAGGGGCACCTGGATGGCTTAGTTGATTGATCATCTGACTCAGCTCAGGTCTTGATCTCAGGGCCATGAGTTCAAGCCCCATGTTAGTCTCCATGCTAGCCCTGGAGCCCAGTTAAAAAAAAAAAAAA
>RCUC01102456.1:0-14410 GCA_003697995.1 Taxidea taxus jeffersonii
TGACCCAGCATTCATCTCTCGTGTTAATTAACGAGAAACATGCAGGCTACCACTTTTCTAGACAATGTCCCCCATTTACCGCTGGGGTGAAGTAGTTAAAGAAAAGTGATTGATTGCTCCATTAACACGGCACCCCCTGACCTCCCTGCGTTGGGTCTGCAGAACCTGCGTGAGTCACCGGGGGCTTATCTGTTACCCAATGGCTGCTGGGGCTTGAATGTAGAGTCCTTTCAGTAGAACAGATCAGAGGTTACCACAGGCCATTTCGATCTGGGCCGCATAGATTTTTCTTGTTTGTTTTAGATGAAAACCAGCAAGGACACTCTTGACTGGTTGCAGGGGAATGAGTCTCAGCTAGAGGTTTCCCAAACTGTTCTCTGAGGTACCCTGGGGCGCCACAGTGATTCACAGAGAGGCTGTGGGATATTTTAATTTTTTGGAGGAAAGCAAGTAATCGGCATTTGTCAGCGACCCTGGGAGCTCCTGGCTCCAGGTGGTTCCTGGTCTCAGTATTAACTCCCTGCATGACTTTCAGATGATGTCATATCTTTGCAAAGCTGGGCTTTTGGGGTTTACTATGCTTAAAAAGCCAGTCCCGTGTAAAAATTAAGCGGAGCAGGAAATAGGACGGCAGAGTTCAAACGGACTCCGGAGTTTGAGCCACTGTCCGGCGCTAGCCGCAGTCCCATCCCGGAGCAGCTGTGGTTAGTTACGAGTGAAATGAAAACATCGCTTTCCTGTCAAGTTATGTCTGTTGTTTTTTCGAGCGGCTACCAAGTTGTTAGGACAGACACTTAAGTTGTCCGAACCTACCTGTTTCACAGACGGAAGGGTTGGGTGTTTACTTCTCTGGGCCTCGGGGCGCCATGAGAGTAGCATTCAGCAACAAGGTGTCAGGACCTGAGAAAGTCCGGTGGTCTAGGCTCTGGGGCATCTGGGGAGCAGAAGGCAGGAGGGGAGGGAGCGGTCCTGAGGCCGTCTCCAGCTGGGCCTCCTGCCCACCACACCATCACACACCACAGGCTGCCAGCACTCTTTCACGCCCAACGGGTGCCCATGGGCATCCGCCTGTGACGCTGAGCCTTTGGCCCCTACTTACGAAGGGCCCCTGTTGCTTCCCACCCGTGAAAGAGCGAAAGCACATCTGTCTTTTCCTCTTCCCCCCCCTTGGGCACAGCACGGCGGCTCCTGAAGCCGGGACTCCTCTCTCATGTAGTTTCTCTAGCCATCCGCTTCTGTTTGATTTTCCTTTCCATGACAGTGTGTTCCGAGCACAAAACGACTAGTGAACTTGCGGAACACAGCCCTTTGTAACTTGGGAAGCGGCTAGATGGGTCTGGGGACAGCCATCTCTGGAGATGTTATGGAGGACAGTCTAGTTCTGATGCACTGTATTTGGTCCTTAAAGACTCAGAGAAATCTGTATTTTCTCACAGGAATATGCTTTTTTGTTTTTATTTACTTACTTATTTATTTTGAGAGTTAAGAGAAGAAAGTGAAAGAGATCCGATTTCATGGGGTCATGAGGCAGTGCCCTGTGATTTGAGATTCTGGAAAGGGAATTACACTTAGCAGAACTGTGACCATTGAGAGAGATGAAAGGCTGTGAGTGAGTGACATGATGTGGCTTTGTCCATTTTGCTGAGGGGTGTTTGAAGGCTTCCGTGTGCCCAGAGGTGTTTCCTTTCTCTCTAGTTTTGTAAAGTCTTTCTTTGCTGAGTGGAGTGAGCCTCTTGAGTTACCTCCTTGGGCATTGTCACTTCCTTCTTGATACTGGCCTCCTCAGTCTTTGTCTTCACAGTCCCGGGAGCAGTGGGAAGGGAGGCTGTTTTTGTCCACCACAGAGAGATTCTTCCCTGCCTCTGTCTGTTGCTTCCTAATCTCCATTTTCCCATCCATGCTTTCACTGTCCGCTTTGCTCTCTATCTCAATCTGTCCCTTCGGCCTTTCCCCCCCACACTTCGTCCCTCTTCCTCCACCTGTAATCCCCCTTCATTGCTTCCATCACGGCAGACTCCTCAAGCCATGTCTCACTCTAAGGAACCTCAAGGGAAAGAGGTGCTCGTGTTGGACTGTGAGCATCCCCCCAGATCTGGATGGTGCACCAGACCTTCGTGACACTTTCTGTGTTGAACTCATGGGTGGGACACAGATGATCTCTGTGAATGAGTTTTTACCTTGGGATGAGTTACTGAGGTCTCAGTTCCTCCACTGGTTTTCCAGAATTCCATAAAATTCAGAAAGCTTAGCCTGTACTTGCTGCTTGGTTAAACATCTCTAGTTGTGGGACCACATTATCTCCAGAGCAGTGCAGCCCTGGAGAAATACTATGGTAGCCACAAATGTGAGCCAAAGACTTCATTTTAATTTTTTTTTGTAGACATATTAAAAAAATAAAACATCAAATAGTTAAATTAATTTTAGTAACATATTCAATTAAACCAAATATCCTCAAACTACTATCCCAACATGTAGTCAACATAAAAAGATTATTAATGAGATATTTTCCCTGTGTGTATTTTGTGCTTAAAGCACATCTTAATTTGGATAAGCCACATTTCCATTGCTCAAGAACCACTTGTGTTACTGGCTACTGTATTAGTGTGGCTCCAGGTAGTAAGGCATGGAGAGAAAGAGAGGTTTCAGACCATTAATGAACCCAAAGTATTTCTTTAGCTTTATGCTTCCAGAATGCTGAGTGAATGGAACAGGTGCTTGACTAATAAGATGGGCTTGGGAAGGAACTTCAAGTTCAATGTCAGTCTTTTAATTACTTTAATCAGATAGTTTGTCTGCTGGGGGCACAGGGACTTGACCTGAAGTGATAGAAATCCAAGAGTCACCAGCAGTCTTTTTTACAACCACCCAGTTACAATTTTGCTCCCTGTTTCCACCTGCCATACTTAAATTTCCCTAATTCTTGGAAGTCTAGGGCTTAAACAGAGACAGGCTAGTCTTATTGGTAAAATTAGTAGTTAAGAGCTTGGGTGGTAGGTCCTTTAAATTGCAAAACATATTCTCTTCCTTTTTATACCTTGGGTCACATAGAGAAGGAGGAGATCTACCTGTTGCCTTGAAATTACCCAGTGACACTACTCTAGGAAGACTCAAATGCCAGCAAATCTAAGTAATATATTTTCATGTCACAGTGACAGGAAGGTGCTGCCCACCCCCAGCCCCCATCTGTGAATAGAGAGACAAGTTTGAACAGGTCCCGCTTCTTTCTCCTTGGTTAAGCATTATCTTGTGTTCTCTGGGCTGCTCTTGCATAACACCAACACAAGCATACACTGAAAGCACCCCCATTTAACTTTGGTCTGAGTCTGCCCTGAGGACGAAGGGCTGGGGTTGTGGGGGTAGGGAGTTGGTAAGTTGTCAATAACCAGGTAGATAAAATGGAAATACGGTCAGTTTTAATTACCCCCACCTCATCCCCCTACTCCTAATTTCCATCTGTTTTCTTTCCTGTGAAATGGGGAGTTTGATTAGATGGGGAATCTCCAGTGTTTTTCCGAAAGAAAGTCTCTGTTCCATTCTCTGTGTGCAGTGGGGAAGGTGGAGGGGTGTTGGCGGTGCTCGTGGGGAATTGGGGACTGTTGGTTCTGCAGTTGATGATCCGGCTTCTCTTAGGAAGGTGCATCCAGAGACCCTTGGATCTTATGAAGTCTAAGGTCCTATGGTAGTTCCCGTTACTAGGTTTCTGGGTTTTGGACCTTACTTGAGGTGTTGCTCATCTGTGCTCTTGGAACAAAGAGGTGGTGGGGTGTCCACTGATGATAGGGGAAGAAGTACCTAGAATGTGTGGGGAGAGGGTATGAGGCGAAGCAGGGGAAAAGTAGGAGATGGCAAGCTCGCAAAAGTCCATTGGTTTTTGCCAGAGTAAGTTTGCTTACCGGATGACGTCTGAGGCTTTGTGATGGTAAGCTGAAGAACTACATTTAGGGATAGGATTGGGGAAGTACAGAGCTTGAATTATTACTGCACGTTGGGAATGTGGAAGATGGCTTGGATAACAGAGAAAAGAAAGAAAAGAATCCAAGAAATGTTATACTGGGGTAGCCCAGTATTTTGTCTTCAAGTGGCTTCACATTTTTTAGTATATTTACGTTTACTATTACAGTAATTTTAAAAAAAGAACAAACGAAAACATAAAATCACCCCCAGTCCTGCCACTTAAGATAAACTGGTCTGATTTTCTGTAGTTTCTGAGAATTCTAAGAGGTTGATTTATGAATGAACATGGTCCCCTTGGTGATGAGGTCCTTAGAAGCAAAATCATCTTCCAAAGAAAGAAATTCTTGAAGTACCATGAATCTTCCTTCCTTTCTTTCTTTTTTTTTAAGTAAACCTTTTATTTTGGAATAATTTTAGATTTACAGAAAAGTTGCAAAGACAGTCAGAGACAGAGCCCCAAAGACAGGCCTCCCCCCAGCAGGCCAGCTGGCTGACCAAGGTTATTCACGGACTCTAATGAATGTTAAGGTATTTCCCGGTTGCTTTATACTGGCCAATATTTACCTAAATTACCTTATATTACATTTGTCAAAACCAAGACATCGGTACTGGTGTGTTACTATAAACTAAACTCCAGACTTTATTCAGATTTCACAAGTTCATTGTGGATCATTTATCTATGAATTTATTGAAGTTATTTTTTAAAGTTTGATACTGTCCTTAGTACTACTTTATTTATTTAAATAATGCTTTTCCCCCCTCTGAAAACAAAGAATATATTTTTTCATTGTAAAAATTAAGAGAATACTGAGAAACATAAAGAATAAAATAAAATTAATTGTAGCCCCATCCTTGACCCAATTTTGTGTTGTGTGTTTACGTATGTGTGTTTTCGATTAACAAATGAAGTTTATTATGTCCGCAGTATGGTTTTAAATTGCATATTTTTCATGACATTACCTTAGGAGAAATTTTTTTAATTAAAAATCTTGACATCAAATGTGTAATTACTCATTCATCTCTTGGTAAACAGCCCTTAGCTCTTTCTAATTTTGGCTATAAATTACATTTGATATGAAGTGTGTAACATAGATCTTTTACCGCTTCTCTGATGATGTTCTCAGGATAATTTCTAGAACTGGAATTGTTGGATTAGTGGGCCTCCATTGATATATGCCAAGTTACCATCCAGAAACATGGTTCCCATGTATATTCCCAAAATATTCTTTGAGATACTCACATTACTTCATTTTTTTTAGCATTGAGCATCATAATTTTTAATCTTCCACAATTTGATAGATGAAAATTTGGATATCTTAATAATTTTAATTTGCATTTCTCTGTTACTGAAGTTGACCCGATATTCACCTATATTTTCTCTGCTTATATGTTAACATTTTATACTTAAAATTTTGAGTTATTACTAATTAAATTTACATTTACTGAATAGTAGAGTATGAAGATCTAGAAAGACTTTTTTTTACATAGTCCTTGTTCCCCAAGACTGTAATTGAATATGGCCTATCTTTTGTTTTCACTGAACTGTGATGTTCTTTTTTTATTGGAGTGTCTCTATCTGGGGTCACTCATCTGTTCCAGTGACTTCTCTGTATCTTTGGCCAAAGCCATTATTATTTTACCTTTAGAACTCTTATTAAGAGCTTGGGAAAATTCCTTATCTTTTTATTCCAAAAATGTTTTAGCTTTTCCAGCCATTGCAGATGAACTTTGGAACCTTTATTTCCGGTTTCCAGAGAAGAATATATACTGTCCAGTTTCACTGTGATTGCTTTATAATTGCTAGTCTTATCAATCAGTAACATGACATGTTTCTGCATTCAGTCTTTTAAGAAAAATTCTGTATTTTTCAAGGTGATTTATAATTTTCTTCAGATAGATCCCACACATTTCTTGTTAAAGTTACTTTACGCTTTGTTGTTGTTGATTGATGTTGTTGCTGCTATGAATGGGATCTTCATTTCTATGATCTTCATTCATGTCTTTTGATTTTTTTTGGTGGAGGTTCTTACATAGTGCTTGAACTTTATCTTTCTTTGTGTGCTTTGCATCTAGCACATTACCTGACACGCAGTAAATATTAAATAAATGTTTCGTGAAATGAATAATTGATTTTCATCAGTTTACTCTGTTATCCAGCCACTGTTGAATTCTTATGCTTAATCCAGTTAGCCTTTTAGTTCGTAATCTTGGACTTTCTCAGTATACTGTCATGTTCTATAAGTAATGATTGCTCTGCTACTTCTTTTGATATTGAAATGTTTTTTCCATATCTTATTGAGATGTCTGTATTCCCCCAAATAATGCTGTTAACCCTTAGAATATATAGGCAGATTTGATTTCATGTGAGAGATTTTGTGTGCGGAAGTATTTATATTTATATATTTATTCTTATATATTTTAACATATATTTTAATATATTTTGTTATATTTAGATGTATAATTTTAATCATGTGAATAGTATGTCCCTTTGATCTTCTGTTTTTTTTAATCATGAGATTATTATCCTTTTTTTGAATTCATCTTTCCTTATATTTGTTTTAAAACAGCTGCCCTTTAATCTTGAAGGATATGTCCCTTGAAATAGCTGGTTGGACTGACGCTACTGTTGTCTGCGGGGAACCCAGCCAGTGGGAGAATCTAGGGAGTGGTGCGATTTAAACTTTGCTCCACTGAGGCTGGAGATACTTAGAGAATGGCGGAGAGAAGGTATTTGAATGGCATTTTGGTACATGCTGAACTCATGAGGACCGAGGCAGGGAGTACTGACGAGGTGTTTGAGTGACACATGGAAGATTCTGAATGGAGAGTGTCACCACTTCTCACAAGTGGATTGTTTCATGCTTAAGCCAAACTGTGAGCCGGTTTATTTAGGGTCAAACTGCCTTTTTCTTATCTTTTCTTTTTGGTGTCAGTGTGTAAGTAAAGGATGTAAGAGAAAACCTGAAGGAAATGACAGAGACCGTTTCATTGGACAGTGTTCCTGAAAACAAATGAAATGGAATGTATAGTCCGTGTCAGGAGTTACAGGGATGGCACTCGACGAGCCTGCTTACGAACTCCAGATAGCTTTTACAGTGGACTGCATATACTTTTGTTTCAGGGAATGACAGGAGGGAATGTGTGACACCAGTTCTTACCTTTAACCTTAGCAAATTTCTCATCAGGTAGCTGCATTTAACCAGCAGCTGTTAGTGGGTATCCCTAAGTCCAGTCTGAGTTTGGAAAAGACACCATGACTACCATGGTGGCTGTGGCTTCCTCAGCAAGTACTCACAACGGATGTTTTAGCGGGACCCATTAGAAATCCCACAACAACTAAAAGGGGGCACTTAGAGAAAAACACATGTAAATTGTAGCCACACAGGATCCCTATGGAGTTGTGGAATCATTTTACCTTAAACAAGATCCTGAGAGGCGCTCTTCCTATCTGCATACATGGGAACACGGTGTGGCCTGTTTCTTGCCACAGGTGGAGACTAACTTCATATGTATTAGTTTATGTGTGCAAAAGCTCTCTGGGGCACCTGGGTAGCTCAGTGGTTAAGCCTCTGCCTTCAGCTCAGGTCATGATCTCAGGGTCCTGAGATAGAGCCCCGCATCAGGCTCTCTGCTCAGCAGGGAGACTGCTTCCCCTTCTCTCTCTGCTTGCTGCTCTGCCTAGTGATCTCTCTGTCTCTGTGTCAAATAAATAAATCTTAAAAAAAAAAAAAAGCTCTTCAAAGGCTGATCAGCAAAAGCATTATTAACCACTTAAAAGGAAAAATATCTTTTTTTTTAAAGATTTTATTTATTTATTTGACAGAGAGAAATCACAAGTAGGCAGAGGCAGTCAGAGAGAGAGAGAGGGAAGCAGGCTCTCTGCCGAGCAGAGAGCCCAATGCGGGACTCGATCCCAGGACCCTGAGATCATGACCTGAGCCAAAGGCAGTGGCTTAACCCACTGAGCCACCCAGGCGCCCCTAAAAGGAAAAATATCTTAAGAGGGGTTATTACTTATTGGACTCCTATGTTAACTGGGCCCCTACTTGCAGTGGGGTGTTTCCTTTTCCTAACAGATAAGGGAGGAAGAAACACAGCCAAGAATTACTTGTCCCTGATTATTCTTTATGTAGTTTGCTAATCAAACTGGAAAAGGAAAAATAAATGCCAGAGTAAGGAATAGAAGATAGGAGAGTGAACAGAACCTGTGAGCTTTAACTACTTTGATAGTCGGAATTTTGCATTCAGTCCCACTCTGCCCGGGGTAGGGCACTTGGACGGATACTCTGGGGTGACTTAGAGATGAAAAGGGAGGTATCCACCCCAGAGGCAGTTAACAAGCAGGGTCCACTTAACTCCAGCCTAAGGCAGAATTCAGTTTATGATGAAAATATGAAGTATCTTGGGAGTCCAGAGGACCTGGACGAATGGAAGAGGTGGAGGGTTTTGAGCTTTTCAATCCAGAGATGGATTTGTGGACAAAGTCCCTGCCAGGACAGGGAACAGCAGGGGCATAGCCTGGGGGTGTGGAAGCGTTGGGTCTGGAGGCCAGAAAGTCCTTCCAAGCAGTCTTGACTGTCTTGGCAGATAGAAGTCATTGAAGGATGTCGGGTAAAGAAATGCCGTGATTTGAACCGTTTAAAGACCACTTTGGCAGCAAATGACCGTGCGCTTGGGGAAAGACCAACGATGCATTTGGGTTGCATTTAGACATTACATCAATTTCCACAACACCCCTTTCTCCATGTCATTAGGGTCTTGGAGAGTCCCTCTTTTACTCCATCCTTCTTCCCCTATGTATTCTCCTCTTTGTTCATTCACTTATGAAAAATGCCCAGCATCCTCCATCATATCCTTGCATGTATAAAGCTCCGTGTACCTTTCAAAATGCTTTTATAAAATTGTCTTATTTCCTGTAAATATACCATGAAGTTAGTAGGACTGATTTTATGGTTCTTCTTTTATAGATAGAGAACCTGAAAATTGCTCCCAGTTGAAAGCTGGAAAGTGGTGAATTCAGACCAGAATTTTGGTCTTTTAATTTCTTAAACAAATTTCTTGTTTTTGTACAACACTTAATGCTGTGTGGAATGCTAAGGTTGTAGGCCACAATTATCTATTCTTGGAGAGAGGTGATGACAGTCTCTGTGGGGTCAGGTCACATACCTTCCAAATAGCAGAATTCCCCTCAACCAGCATGGTATGGACTGGGTAATTGTTCAGATAATTTTTAAAAATTGGTTCAAGTGGGAAATCCTAAAGTTGTTTTGTATACATACCTTCCACAAATTATAGCAACTTAGAGGATTTAAATGCATATTTATTTGCCAGTCTTTTGATGTAGGACCAAGGTCTTTTCTGTGGTTAAGGGATCTTCTTCTTGGGAGTCCACTTCAATCATTTTTCTTGCATAACTCTTCTATAAATTAAAATTATTGATTTCTTTAATATGCAGGGAGAACTTAAAAACATTGGTGAAGCAGTCTTGAGTGTAGAACCATTTTAGATCTTCAAGCTCCCACCTAAGCTCTTTTACAGATACTCACCCCATGCCTAATTCAGTTTTTAAAAGCAGTCACTTTTTTTTTTTACTCTTTCCAGTGTAGTTTCATAGAAAAACAAGCTGCCTTTTCTTTCTACTCGTTTTATGTAAATGTCAATATAATAGCATGTAAGTCATCAACATGTCCATCATACATAGGCTTGAGAATAAACACAATGACTCTTGGTAAATATCCAGCTCAGCTGGTGGGAATGGAAGTAGACCGGCATATTAGAAGGTAGCCTCCTAGCCAGAGCACTCCCTGTCCTACGGGGAACAGTCTGTGTACTTCACAGAGGGAGTGGGGGACACCAGTCGTGCCAGTGAGTTGGTTGAGAGGGATTTAGCCGCTCTGTAACCTAGAACGGTTTGTACCATTACAGAGGTTCAGAGAGCAGGTGTGTTGAGGTGGTCCCCAAAAACTGATGTGTGGCTTGGAGTGCTAGCTGGGGCTAGAGAGATGGGTGGGATTCAGGAGAGGAGTTCTCTTGTGTGTGTGTGTGAGAGAGAGAGAGAGTGAGAGAGAGAGAGAAAGTGGGGAATGACCAGGTGTTCTCAGCAAAGGAAAGAAGCCCACTTCTAGGATAGACCAACTTCGTCTATTCACAATCCTCTTCTGAATTTTGCCTCATGTAGGAAATCTCATATCAGGTAGGTTTGGTGAAGATTTGGATTCACTTTGTAATGCAGGTAAAATCATCATGGTAGTTAGAAAATTAGATGGTTATTCAGTCTCCCGCATTCGGTGTGGACCACATTTAATTCCTCTGGGCAGATCCATCCCTATTTTAAGAAAACCTGCAGGGACGCACTTAAGATTTCCCTTAGTGATCCCCTCTGATGTTCTGGTCTTCTGTCATAGCTCTGCACGTTTTGAAAAATGATGACCAAATCTACCTTCCAGTGTCTGGGTTGAATTATCCCGAAGTGCTAGGATCATCATGTCATACGTTCTGTATTCTAAATTTATGAAGTGGAAAGAAAGAAAAATTACAGAGCATGCACGTCCCATTCACAGGTTCAATTCAGCCGTGAAGGGTGTGAGTACTGTATGTGGATGCGTGTTAGTGCCGTGTGTGTGAATGCATGTATGGCATAAACATAGGTCTAAAACATGGCGTGTGAACGTACACACATAAATGCACTCCCAGTCATCCACAGACAGCATAGCTTTCAAGAGACATTTGATTAGATGAAGTGCCAAGGGCAGGCTCTCAGCTTTAACTTGAAAGTCAGAATGTCAAGGTTTTGTCTGTTGAGATCACCTGACGGAAAGGCAGGTTGATTGATACCCTTCTCCCTCAAGCACTCCTGGCTGATCCTTTCTGGCCACTTCCTGCTCCTTCCTGTGCTCTGTACTGCTTCACAGGTTAAACAACATCGGAGCCTTTTATCAGTTTGCTAAGCTCCTTCTGATTCTTAAATGGGTTTGCTGCTACAGAAGGATTCAGATATCGGTCTCTTTGGGCTATGTGTTCTTAAGAGAGGATTCCTAGAGATGGAAGGCCTTGAAGACAGAAGGTCTTGGAGACCAAAGGCTGGAATTCCTAGTGTGGGCCCAAGTGGCTAGGGGCCAGTCGTGGTAGTTTGCCTGCGATACTGAAATCTTGTTGGTGTCCATGCAAAGTGGGGTTTTCTGTTGGTGTGGCTTATCTGTGTTCTCTAGTAGTAACAGAACATAAGCCATACATAGGAGCAGCATGTGTAATTGAAATGTTTTCATAGGCATATTAAAAAAAGTAAAAAAGAAAGAAGTGAGATTAATTTTAATCATATATTTTATCTAATACATCATATCTAAAATGCTATTTGAACAAATAATGTACAAAAATTACGGAGCTACTTTGCTTTTTTTGTATGCTCTGTCTTCAGTATTGGTGTGTGTTTTATTCAGTGCACCTGTAGTCAGGGCTCGGTAGCTGCACGGGTCTGGTGGCTAATCTTTTAGACGGTACAGGTCTGGGGAGTGCCCCATTGTGAGGACAGGGAGCGTGTCCTCTCTAAGTGCTAGATCCCACGGGATACAGGGAGCCTCTTAGATGACTGCCATCAGCCAAGCAGTTCCACGGTATGCGTTGGTCATGCCTAGTATGTAGCTCGTAAATCAGAACATTTTGTCAAGCCTGGGGCTTTGGAATGCCACTGTGTGTTTGATTTCACCTCAAAGGGAGCAGATGGATTCCTATAGAGCTCTAAATAAAAAGAATTGTTCTTTAGAAAGAGGCGTGTTGAGCAACAGGTATAGGATTTCCTGGATAATGGCCAAGCCTGAGCAGGTTTTCTGTAGATTGGCTGGCACACATTTTTTTTTACTTCCTGGAGATGCCCTAGAATGAGCTGGTAAAGAAACAGCATGTGTTTCAGCGGAGGACTGGAAGCGACACCATGTTCCTGAAATTGACCAGGTTAGAAGTTGTCTGCAGAGGTCCAGGGAGGATTGGGATGTGTCCAGAGCAGCGAAGTGGCTTTCTCCTACTGCTCAGACCCCTGGGGTAGCCCTGTCAGTTCCTTTGCTTTGCTGAGGGCCCAAAGCCACTGGTAAATATGGTATAGTTTTACTCTAAGACTTCAGAAAAGAGCAGAATACTTTTTTAAAAAGATTTTATTTATTTATTTGACAGACAGAAATCACAAGTAGGCAGAGAGGCAGGCAGAGAGAGGAGGAAGCAGGCTCCCCCCCTGAGCAGAGAGCCCAATGCAGGGCTCGATCCCAGGACACTGGGATCATGACCCGAGCCAAAGGCAGAGGTTTTAACCCACTGAGCCACCCAGGCGCCCCAAGAGCAGAATATTTTTACATTAAAACAAAGGTGGCTGTATTAGGAGTATAATGCAAAATTACCTTGCATTTTAAAACATAAAACATAAGTCCTGTAAAAAAAAAATGACAGCGAATTGCTTTAGGACACACCAACTTTTTCCTTAGAAAAAGCTGATTTCCCTTTGTTAGGAATACTTTTTATCAGCACCGCCTTTCCTCCTGATCCCAGCATACCTTCTCCAGTGTGGAGTTTAATGCACCAGCAGGTTCTGAAGTGAGCATGGAAGGCAAGGGAATGCTCGTGAAGCCACAGTTATAAAGGAGGATTTTCCAGTGGTGGAGGAGAAGTTCATTTGAAATCAGTAATTTGAAAGAAAAGGACAACAAATTCCTGTTAAGATTAATTTCATTAAAAGTTCAGTTTAAAAAATACACATACACACAAACATTCACACACATACACATTCTTTACTTGAAAGTAGCCAAAGTTCTTTTTCCCCCGTGTCATTATTTTTATTTGAATATTTCCTGCTGTGAAATTTGATGAGCCAGGACTATATTATTTAGATGATTATTTTATTCCCTTTAGGATTCCAGCTTATGTTTTAGATCTTTTCAAACATTTTTGCTTTACTCTGATTATAAGACTAACGTATCCTGGTTGTATGAAGATACAGTTATCTGTTAGTGTTGTGATATTAGTGCCATCTTAGAATCTTGTTTATGATTATTGCTATTTTTTTTTTAAAGATTTCCGTTTAAAGTAATCTCTCCCCCAACATGGGGCTCGAACTCACATCCCCAAGATCAAAAGCTGTGCACTCTACCAACTGAACTAGCCGGGTGCCCCTGATTATTGCTATTTAAATTTTTTTTTTTTCTGGAGGGAAAACCTTAGGAACAGAGGGTCAGCGTGATGCTTCAGATGATGAAATAACCATAAAAAGATTAAACATATGTCCATCCCTTACATATTATCATTTTATCTATCATTTGCAAAAAAGGTCAAGTTACAGAAATAATTCAGCATGAGAAAAAGTAAAGTTAAAAAAAGTAACCTAGAGAATGATCTAACGCAGGTGGGTGACACGGGGCTATCATACCTTATTCTAGTAAAGTTCTAATGATTCGGAGTTAGGATGTGCATGATACCCTTTGCAGGCCCTCGTGAAATCTAGTGATCATGGTGGAGAGCACTCGTTGGCCATGGTCTTCTTTTCCAGTGCACCTAGGCATAGTGTCACAATACTTTTTAATCAGCTATTGCTAAGTCAAGTGGAAACCTATTTAACATTCTAGACATAATGTAATAAGAGGAGGGAAATAGGTAACAGAAAACCATAAAAAACCTTTAGATCATTTTTTTGGTAATGCTCTCTGAAAAGGAGAGGATAGAACCCAATGATGATCAGATCCCCACAGCTCCCAAAGTCCAGGCCTTCTGTTCTATTGAATTTAAGGACAGATAGCACAAGTGGAATGCTCTTCAGCTTTGATGCTGGGGTCTCCATGATTATCGTTTGTTGGGATGGTTGTCCCAGATGTTTTCTCCTTAATGACTAAAGTACTAGAGTTGGCTCCCAGGTCACTAGGAATGGCACAGAGCCCATAAGCTAGGTCTGCTCATGGGAATGCAGAAGTACGAGAACTTCATCTTTCCCAGTCACAGAGGAAAAAAAGCTGCAACTCTATAGTCAGAGAAAACAACTGTCTAATTATTTGTTTTGAACTGCTTCCTCATGGCAGAGAATTCATGGCCACACCAGCCGCAGTCATTACCAAGTGCATCTCTCTGCTGGGCATTTCAAACCTCTGAACCCCAGGAAAGCCTGACTCACAGAATGCTCTGGGGCATCAGTGCTGAAGGGTTTGATTAAAGAAAGCCACCTCTGGAAGAAGGCCGCCACGTGGGCACACGATGCGGTGGGCAGGAGGTGCTGACTCATGAGGAATGGCTCGTGGGGCGAACACTAATTGAGAAACTTGTTTGTCCTGTTATCAGGGACTGAGAACGCTGGTGGCTCTTTCATCACTGTCCCCAAATGGTTAAGGTTTCTTTGGCTGCCTCATCCAGGCCTTCCAAGCTGAGGTAGCCACAGTGGTTTTAGCACTGCAGGGTGGGGGGAGATTTGGTGCTTTAAAAAAAAAAAAAA
>RCUC01102461.1:0-10199 GCA_003697995.1 Taxidea taxus jeffersonii
TCTTATTTCATACTTCCTATTCCCATTGTTGCTGATCTAATTAAGTACTCACCACTTTTACTTAAACTATTATAGGACTTTCTAATTTTCTCTTTGATTTCAGTCTTATCTCTGATTTAACATTCATACAATTACCAACTTACCATTCTAAAGGCATAGATATAATTGTGCCTCTCCCTGTTCCCAAATCTTTAGTTGATTCCTATTGTACATAGAATAAAATTTGCACACCTTGAGCTCGGTCTTTATACCCATTTGTGGTCTGTCTTAAGCCTTCCTGACTTTATCACCCAGTATTTAAAATCCCTCTTCTTACCTTATCCCTTCAGTTACATTATGCTGTTCCCCTTTTCTAAAATATTTTGTCTACTTTCTTCATTTATTTAAGCATTTTCTTTAGTCAGGATGTCCGTATCCCCTTCCCTTCTTGATCTTAACCATCTTTCTTTTCTTTTTGTGAAGATTTTGTTTATTTATTTGACACAGAGAGACACACCGAGAGAGGGAACACAAGCAGGAGGGTGGGAGAGGGAGAAGCAGGCTTTCCACCAAGCAGGGAGCCTGATTCGGGTCTCTGTCCCAGGACCCTGGGATCATGACCTGAGCCGAAGGCAGCCGCTTAAGGACTGAGCCACCCAGGCACCGCCTTAACCATCTTTCTTTCAGAGCTCCTAGATCTCAACATTGAAATTATTTTCTATTTGCCCTGTACTGATGTGTTCCTTCTTCTTATTTTATTGCACTTTGTGTTTGTGTGGTATTTCTGTGTTTCTTTCTGTTAAAATTGTGGACACTTCTTTTCATCTCTGTAGCTCCCACAATGCCTTGACTGGGATAGGGACTTAATAGGTGTTAGTCTTAATTTCATAGTCAGGACAATGCTAGATGTCACAGGATGTTATGTGATTACAGATTCTGTAGAGAAACTGCTAGGAGTTCAAACAGTAATTATTTCAGATTAGAATGATCAAAAGAGAATTTATTGGGGCACCTGGGTGGCTCAGTCAGTTAAGCATCTGCCTTCAGCTCAGGTCATGATCCCAGGCTCCCTGCTCAGTAGAGGGTTTGCTTCTCTCACTTCCTCTGTTCCTCCACCTACTCGTGCCTACACATGCCCTCCCTTCTCAAATAAATAAATGAGATCTTTAAAAAAAAGAGAGAGATTTTATTGAGGGAATTTAGCTTATTATATTAAATCATAAAGTTTAAGATAAACTGAAAATTGAAGTGTTTAGGAAATGAATAACCTTTAAATATTTTGGATTGTCTCACTTTACTGGGAGTGGGGGTGGTGTATTTACTAATGGGATAAGCCTTTACAAGGAGAAGAGAATATACTACTTGTATTTCTTCATTCTTGCATATATCTTGAGAATTCCCCTGGAGTTTATAAGGGTGATTCCTCCAATCAAATAACTAGTGTCAGGTGACATTTAAAAAAAAGAGAAAAAAGCCGTTTTCTTTCTGCAGCAAAGTGCTTTTGTTAAAGCTACATGATTGTTTTTTATTCCTATTTCCTTAAGACATTTCATGCAATTGTGCCTATAGATGCCAGATAAAGAATGGGATTTTAATTGGACCTAAAGAATACCAGAAGATACATCAGTTGAACTTATATTATCAGTAGAAATTGCAAATTGAGGTTGTTTTCAGTTCTTTTTTTCATATCAAGTTTTTTATTCTTAAAATACGCTTTTCTTTTCTTGTACTGATCAGTGATGTCAAAAGGCAGAAGGAATGATTTTTGGTGTACTCAGAATTTTTTTTTTTAAGATTTTATTGGGGCACCTGGATGGCTCAGTGGGTTAAAGTCTCTGCCTTTGGCTTGGGTCGTGATCCCGGGTTCCTGGGATCAGGCCCCGCATCAGGACCCCAGGGGGCCTGCTTACCCCCTCCCCCCCGCCTGCCTCTCTGCCTACTTGTGATCTCTGTCTGTCAGATAAATTAAAAAAAAAAAAAAGATTTTATTCATTTGACAGAGAGAGAGAGAGAGATCACATGCAGGCCGAGAGAGGGGAAACCGGCTCCCTGCTGAGCAGAGAACCTGATGTGGGGCTTGATCCCAGGACCCTGAGATCATGACCTGAGCTGAAGACAGAGGCTAACCCACTGAGCCACCCAGGTGCTCCTCAGAATCTTTTTTTAAAAGTCTTTGGCTTAGCCTTTATTTGAGAAAACCAGATATAGTTCATTTATTATTTCCAGAAGCTGATGAAATTAGGATTTTTGAATAAAATATTAGACATGATTAATATGGGCCAACATTTTTCCCTTTCTTATAAGCATTTTATAATTTATATAACTTAATGAATCTATTACCTTGAATTATAATTTGTTCTTTGTGATTTTTGTTTTAAACTAGGTTATACTTCTTCAGTATACTTGGCTTAATTGTTGAATTTCATGTGTAGTCAATATTAATTGCAGTTGATGATACTGAGATTTTTCTTTTATTAGAATACATATATATTATTTCTATGGCAAATCACTTGTATCATTGCAAATGTAACTTAATACCAGCACACATGTTTACTTAAAATTATTTTAGTTTATTATGGTTAGCAATATGGAAAAGTTTCCAAAGTTTATATGTGCATGTGTATATATGTGAGATGAAAGTGACATTCTGTTCCTTAGCTTTGCTGTTAGTAAGCAGTAATAATTTTTCAGCAATAAGTTAATAACAGTAGAGTTATTGATTGTGCTATTTATTCATTTATAAAGATTTTATTTGAGAGAGAGAGACAGACAGAGATAGCAAGAGAGAGCATGAGCAGGAAGGAGAGGGAGAAGTAAACCCCAGCTGAGCAGGGAGCCCAATGTGGGGCTCAATCCCAGGTCCCTGGGATCATGACCTGAGCTGAAGGCAGATACTTAACTGACTGAGCCACCCAGGCATCCTGACTGTGCTTTTTATGTATTTATTTATTTATTTAAAGATTTTATTTTTCATTATTTATTTGACAGGCAGAAATCACAAGTAGGCAGAGAGGCAGGCAGAGAGAGAGGAAGAAGCAGGCTCCCTGCCGAGCAGAGAGCCCAATGTGGGGCTCGATCCCAGGACCCTAGGATCATGACCTGAGCTGAAGGCAGAGGCTTTAACCCACGGAGCCACCCAGGTGCCACCCACCCCCCGACTGTGCTTTTTAAAAAGAAAATATAATATCCCTGGTTATCAAAAATAGTCTAGATGTCCAATATTTTTGAAGAATATACTTTGAAATATAGATTTCAAAGCTTCAGATCAATGTAGATTCTGGATTTCAAAGCTCATCTTGATGTTTCCTTGTAGTATAACAATAACTGAAATAAAGACATTAAGAGAGAAAGAGTTATAAAATGGTTTCTTTCCCTTTCAGAATTGTGGGAACAATATAAACTTTCCTTCTGAGACACTGAATATTTTGGTATCATGCTTTATAAAATTTGGAGCATTTTAGAATAGCAGTTACAGTATTACTTAATATAGTTTTTTGTATTTCAGGAATCTTAACCAAGATGCTTTTTCTTATTTTTGATATTTAGAGATTATTTTCCCTAGAGTTTAGCCATATTATCTTTTTTTGCATACAGGTGAAATTTCAGATTTGAATAAAGAGCAGGAAGCATTTCTGCTGTTGAAAATGAAAACTGAATTTCTTTGGAGTAACATTAATTGGCACATTACTTAGGTACTTTCTATGAGGATGTCACATTTTTAGCTCTTAATGTTTTAGATCTTCACAGGCGTGAAAATAAATGGGCAGTATTCTTTGCAGAGCTAGCCAAAAACCAACTAAGTATTTTGAAAGTACTGATACCATCGCTTCTCGGCCTTTTGGCTAAGATCAGGTGTTGAAAGTACTGATACCAGATAGATATTTTGGAGGTTCTGTTAACAGTATTATGAAGTTACCTTATATAGTGTTATTTACAAATCTTTCTTTAATATAAATCGAGTGTGAAAAGTAACAGCAAAGTATGAATGGACCACATGATATGACACACTTGTGTTTTTAGGTTAGTGCTAAGATAACTTTACAGGCATTTCTTACTTATCTCTCTCTCTCTTTTTTTTTAACGATTTTATTTATTTATTTGATAGACAGAAATCACAAGTAGGCAGAGAGGCAGAGAGAGAGGAGGAAGCAGGCTGTCTGCAGAGCAGAGAGCCCGATGGGGGGCTCAATCCCACGACCCTGGGATCATGACCCGACCCGAAGGCAGTGGCTTTAACCCACTGAGCCACCCAGGCGCCCCTACTTAATCTCTTTTTATTTCCACAAAGACACATACTAAATCTTATGGAATATGTGAGCAACTCATAATTTTCCCTCTAGAATATTATGATACCTTTTTTTAACGTTTTAAATTCTGAAATAAGACCTGGTAAATAAGACTATGTTGAATATATGAAGATTTGATATTGCAGACCATATCTTTGTGTTTAATGTTTTTCTTTTCTTAAAAACTTTGAACATGCTGAGTGCTATATATAAAAAATAGCTGAGAGTGTATTAAATAGTACTATACTTACAGTATGTCCATTTTCTCTTGTATGCCATACATCCACTCTCAGACATGATGTGCCTTGTAATACATAAATATATTTAATGTGACTAATTGAAGTGTGATTAATATGAGCAGGAAGGCCTAATAATTTGAATGAAGAGATAAGACTTATTTATATATATACTTTCCTTTGCCTACTTTCTTTTAAGGGATGATCTTAACTTTGAAATAGAGGAGTGGTCTATTGAAAATTGTGTGAACATGTAGATTTTTAAACTACTATTTACCATTAGTAATCCTTCATTAATTACTGAAATGTTTGTTTCTATGTGTTAAAGAATGTTATATTACCTATAGTTGTATTGCAGTTAGTAAGAAAAATAGAGGGATATTGGATAACTTGTCCTTTTTCCTTTTCCTTCATTTTCTCTCCACTGAGAGAGAAAGAGAGAGAGGCTTGTGTCTCTATTTTTTTGTGAAGGACAAAGAGGATTATGAGGAGAGTCATAGGATGTTATTATTAGAAGAGATGGAGAGGTGAAATACCTACATAGTAAAAAGCCGTGAATGCTTCCCATTTCCTTTCTTTTCTGAAGGTTAAAAACTTTTGTTTTGGGGTTGGAAGAACTAGATATTGTTGCAGTCTCTGCAGAAGATTTTCTGTAGAATCATTCATTTTCTTTTTTACCTTTTCTATCAATATTCAGGTAACTAGCAGTCAAATTAAATACTAATCCTGTGGAAAATAGTGACCCAACATTTCTAGAGTATTCTATTTAATGTTATGTTTTTCCTTAATTTAAAATATGTGCATGTCCATTCTTTGGAACCACACTGTAGGTTTTAGGTGACCTTCCCAAATATTTTCTTCCTTTGGAGGGAGTGTATTTTTTTTCTATTGTTCAGCATAGGCTACATTTTATTACCATTTCTTTTCTGAAGGATTAAAAAAAATAACACCAGGATGGTAAATAAGTAAAATTATTTTATTTGCAATTCATAAGTCATCCACACATTTTTCATAAAATTTTTATAAATATTGTTAACCACTATGGTTCTCCCAAGGAGAATTAACAGTAACAAATTACTTGATTTAAACCACAATCTGAATAACTTAGATAAGCTGAAACTAGTCAACATGTGATTGATATTTATAAATGAAAAACGTTGGCTGTCCTGTAGTAATCAATGCATAGCTACAGCTGGTTGAAGGGGACCAAATCCATTGAAGAGGCGATTTGGTTCCATTTTACCAGCTCTAGCAAAGCATTGCAGTGCTGCTAGTTTGGGATGCGAAAGAGTTGAAATGGTTTTTATTTGTACAATTATGGTTATGGACTTTCTACAGATGTTAGAGATTCTCATATCAGTACTTCAGCCATTACGTGTCAACTTTTCTATTTTGAAGGCAGTTTTCCTACTATTTCCTACTTGAGTGGAGCAGAAGACTTAACCCTTTAACATTTTGTTGATGCATTAAGGAATCACCAGTGTACAGCTTTGCATAATTCTTAAGTGTAGACAATAACCTGTTTTAAAACCAACAGCATTTAAAGGAACAAACAGACCATGATGTATTTCAGAATACTATTTTGTATTTATCTTTTAGGCAGTGAACCAAGTAAGTATGCTAATAGGTTAGGGAAGAGTACTGGTAACCTTTCTACCACTGCTTCTTTATTTAGTATTATACTTGAAGGTAATAGCAAGTTGCTGACAGGGAGGGGGTGGAGGAGAATGAGCGGCCTTAAGAAAGTACCTCTGCCCTTTGGTTTATAAATAGATCCCACGTGTGTTCAGTGTATTGCTTGGACTTGTGTTGAAAGGAACTACGATACATGCCAGATTTTTTCTTTGTTTTTGCTTATGTAGTGTTACTAATCATAGGTTAGTAATTTAACCCTTCTCAAAGTCTATTTCCCTGAGTTCTCCATCATTTTGGGTACAGATTGCCTAGTTACTTCCATTATCAGCTTAATAATATGTGGACTTGTGGTGCATAGTTATAATCAATAAATTTGAGTATTAAAATCGACTACTTTAAATGAGTAATACTTTAAAAGTCAGTACAGCAGATGTTTGTTATAGTGTGATTTGTGTTGCATTTCAGTATCAGGGAAGGGATATCTTCTGAAATATACTTGCAAAAGAAAACTTTGACATATTATGGTTTGCCTATAAAGTAAGTGCTTTCACTTACTTTATAAGTAACTCACTCCACCTATAAAGAAACAGTTTTGAACTAAACTGGGAAAAGGCCGACACTATTTCAGGCAGTATTCAAACAGTTCTTATATTAAGTATATTTTGCATCTGTTGATTGGTAAGTATCATGCTGCTGGTGAAATTAATGTAACTACTGTAACTACAATTCTTTCCATTTATTCTAATAGAAATGAAACAGGTGTTAAATTGCCTGGACTTAAGCGCTGAAGATAGCAATAAAACTGGCTTCTATTTTTACTAGTTATATGGGAGCTGTTTAGCAGATCCAGTTGCTCAAGTGTGCTTTTGGATGGCAGTTCAGTTTCATATACTGGCCATATTGGGGCAAGGAGAGGCCATGGAAAAAAAATAGTACAGCATTTGATAATGTCAGCATCTGTTATCCCTGTCAGAGAGACAGTTGAAATGTTTGAGTTACACCAGTGTCAGCAGATGCCCAGAGTTTACTATGTACTCAGTTAAAAATGAACAGCTGATCTAAGTGATGGATGTGGCATTTTAGAATGATTGAAAAGACTCAGATATGTTCAGTTAAACTTGTAAGCACTAGAACCAGTATATAATCTTATTTTTTAAAATGAATAACAGTTGCTGTCATTTTATTTTCTGAGGATTATGTACTCTTAATATTAGAGCAGTAAGACTCTTTGACACCAGGATATTTTAAAATAATTATTAAAAACTTTCATGCCTACAGAATAATGGATAAAATTGTTTTACAATTTTATAATGCTCTATAATTTTATAATGTTACAAATCATGAGTATAGTAATACACTTTGTCTAGTTTTATAGAGGAACCTGTACTTTTGACATATATATTTTCAGTTATAACTGTAGTTAACCTTACAGCCATTTCTGTTCAACTTGGGACACATAAAAATTTTCATATATCATTGTGCTTTTTATACATGTCTGAATATTCCAGTTTAAATAATACTTTTAGTAAGAAATTATTAGAGTATATGAATATTAGTATTTCTTTTTTTCCAAGTCTGTTGTAGTAGCTTGAAGCAGGTACTGCTAATTAAAGTATTGAGAGCAGCTTTATTATTTATGACTTTGTTAATATGTAAGTCTATATTATACAAAATAAGTTTTGTATAAGGTACAAAAAATATTGTGATACATCCAACACACTACACATGGTGGACCCTATTATATTTGTAAATATTGAGTTGCTGTTGCACCGTACCAGTGAAAGATGATTATTCTGTCTGTGTAAATTGGTTACTTGACTATAGCATTTTCATTTTATGTGCCCCTTTGGAGAAAGCAGATTCAAGGATAATATTGATAATAAATTAATTTCTTTTAAATATTTGGCAATCTGTTAACCTACAATTATGGCCCAGAATTTTATCATTTTTCATGCATACATCTTAGGTTTTAATTCTACATACTGACAGCATTTAAAGCAAAGACTGGGTTAAGGACCTGATTAACTTGAGAACAACACCACTTTTTTTTTTTTTTTTAGAATAGAATGTTACTTAAAAGATAGTCTTTTCCAATTATGACTATGTAGCTTTCAGAAAAGCTTAAAACAACAACAAAACTTGCTTCAGAAATTCCTCTAATGTTAGTAGACTATATACTTATCAGTGTTTCAAGAAAATTGTTAAAATGTAACGATGTCAGTTTTTGTTATATCTTGTTATTCTTAACAAATCAGTTGATCCTACTAATGTGATATATACTTCAATTAAGATCATATTGTGGAGACAGAACATAGGTCATGTTTATCCCTCTTTTGTTCTAGTAATACTGATTTCTGTATCTAAATTTTAATCATGTGAGTACTTAATTTAAAAATGTAAAGCATAGATTAATTTAAACCTAAGAGATTTAAAAGGAGTTTCATGATAATTTTAGATCTCCTTAGTTAAATTTTGTTTTCTTCACAAAGTAGAAATCTTTGCAACATTTAGTTTCCATCTAAAAGTAGTAGGTACATTTTTATGATGTTAGTATTGCCAAAGGTCATCTCTTTGATACCAGGTTAATTTACCATATGAAGGTCATTCACATAGAAAGAAGCAAGGGCTTCTTTTAGCTGCAGTGTAGTTCCCTTCTGGCAGTTTATTGCCTACCAAAAATACATACTTCTTTACATTCCATAGCATTGTATGTTCATATGGGTACATAAAGAAGTATGTACTCTGAGTAGGTTTTACTAAGTTGTTCGCTGTAAAAACATGAAATGTTTTATTTTCCCATTTGTTAGTAAAACATTCAGCTTACTGATACAGAGTCGTGGTAGATCATTTGCAGAGACTGTCAAAGACTAAACCGTAGCAGATTTACCTGAAGCATGGCATTAGTGCCATTTATGGCTCCTTGTTCTTGGTGGGCATAGATACTTCTAAACAAACCAGTTATCTGTTGAACTTTGTCCTGGTCTGGTTGTTTTTGCGAGATTCATAGAATCAGTGGAGTCTTTACAGAGTATATTTCAGAAATTGGTAAAGTGATGGTGTTCAGAGCAAATTTCTTCTTATTTTGTACTTTGCTTCCCGATCCTACAAGTAGATAGTAATGAATTCAGTGCAAATTCTTTTTCCAAACTAAATGTCTTATTGAAAACTTAACCAGCTAACCAATTATTACTACTTCTGATATTGACTGTAAAGTTGAAAGAACAAGGAGAAAAACTAGATCTTTTTAGAGTGAGTGAACTGAATTTTTGAAGATGATGGATTTTTTGTTACTGTTTTAAAGGTCACAGATAAGGGACTCATGATTATTTGAAAACTTCTTTCTCAATCCTTTGTCTTTATTAGTTACCTGAATTTTGCATTTTGGTGCCTTTTTTGGGGGGGTTGAATACACATTTGAAAAGATGTATAAACATCTACTTTTGGTGAATTTGGTTCTTTTGATTCTCTAATTGTTTAAATAAAAGGATAACTACCAGAACAGTCAACTTTTCTAAAGTCTTACTGAAAAGAATTGAAAGGTGTTAGCCTGTGGCACGGTGGTTTGAGCTTAATCATTTAGCTTGAAAAGACATTATAGTTGGTGAGTTGCCTTTAACTACTGTGGTATTAAAAGATTAATTTAAAAGAACACCGTAAGAAATTTTCATATTTGGGAAAGGAGAAAACAAAAAGGCAGGGAGAGTAGAATTTCTGCAGCCTATGATGAAAAGTTGGTGCAGCTCGTAGAGAGCAAATCAGAATGTAGCAGTAGTGGCCCAGCGTACAGCAGTTTCAGCCGTGCAGTATTGGGATTTACCATGCACATTCTGATTTATTTTTGTACCAACTAAAAGTTAGCATTAAGAAGTATTTTTTGATCTGCCAAGTCTCTTGGTTGGCTAAACCTTGAAATAGACAGTTAATAGTTTTTAAAACGTTGCATACTTTGGAAGCAGGATGTGATTTACTAAGGATGCAAAATCATTATTTAATCTGAAACAAAGGCCAAATCTTTAGTAATGTCAGTTACAGTAATGGATTTGTACATTTTTGAGATCAAGAA
>RCUC01102476.1:0-23172 GCA_003697995.1 Taxidea taxus jeffersonii
TTTCTCGCCGTCGGGCTCTCGGTCCCTGGAGCCTCCTGCGCCGCCGAGGGGGCGGGCCCTGCAGCCTTTGTTGCCGCAGGCCGGGTCCAGACGCGGGAGCTGCGCGCGGGCCGGGCATGTCCTGAGCCGGACCCGGACCGGGCAGCGAGCGGACGGGACGGACCAGAGCGCGCGCGCGGGGCACCCCCCGGCGCCGCCCGCCCCGGCCATGCCCCGCCGCCCGAGCGCCCGCAGCCCCCGCAGCCCCGCGCCCCGGCTGCGCCCCCTGCTCCTGCTGCTCTGCGCCCTGGCGCCCGGCGACCCCGGACCTGCACCAGGTGGGTGGCCGCCCTTCCCCGCCGGCCGGCCCCGCGCGCCCCCCGCGCACCCCGGAGGCTCGAGACCGGGCGGGGCCGGGGGCAAAGCCGCGCACCCGGCGCCCGCCTGCCGGTGCCTGGAGGCAGCCCCTCCGCCCTCGGGCGTACCGCGCGGGGCCCCTCCGGGGCCGGTCCGCGGGGCTGCACGGAGCGCGATCTGCGCGCGGAGGGCTCGGTGTCGAGCCTCGTCGGCGCCCGGTGCGAGAGCAGCCCGCCGGGACGCCGCGGGCCGGGGCGCGGGGTCACAGCTCCCGGCTGCGGCGGGCGGTCGGCGGCGCGGGGGCCCGGCTCGCGCGCCCCTAGCACTTCCTGCCTCCCCTCCCCCGAGTGTGCAGACGCCCCAGCGCCTCGGAGGGGAGCGGAGGGGAGCGGAGGGGAGCTTCTCTCCCAGCCCTGGGCTCGGCTCTCCCTGCCCCGCCCGGCCGGCCTCCGACGAGCCTCTGGCCGGCGTCCAGACACTTCCTCGGCCGCGGAACTCCAGGCGCGTCCGAGGCAGCCGGCCTGGGATTTTAGGAGCCAAGGGTCTAGGAGACCCCCGGCCCCGCGCCCAGGGAGCCTGCTCTGATGGGGGTCGATGGGCGAGAGCCACGCGGGCCAAGCGGTCGGGAAGGCTTTGTAGGGGAGGAGAGGCCAGAGCCAGGAGGGACCGGGGATGGATGAACTCGGGGCGGGCTGGAGGGAGTGGGGACGTCCCTGCCGCGGGGCGTGGGCCGCATTAGGCCTGCGTGCTGGGGATGGGGGACTCTTGCCTCTTCAGCACAGGGACTGAAGGGAAAACCAGATCTCAGTGGTTTTGGGGAGCCGTTGAGGGGAGTGAGTAGCTCACGGGTGCGGGGTTTTAGGGAGGTTTCCTCTAGCAGCAGGGTATACTGGATGAAGAGGGAGCAAATCTTTAATGCGCTCTTATTTCTCACTCTCTCTACAACAGCCCGGCAAGGCAGGTGATAGAAAGTTCTTTCAGGATCCAGTGGACAGGCTCAGAGATCGAGCCCTGCCAGGTTGGGCTCCTTAGCTACCGTGTGAATCCTGCTTTCCCCCTGCCCAGAGCCGGGTCCATGAGGACAGACCAGGTGATGGGGATGAGGCAGCAGGAAGTGGTTGCTCCAGGGAACTGTCCCTGAGCCCCTACTGGGGTCCAGGCCCCCTGGCAGTGGTGGGAGGAGTGGGGGGTCAGGACTGTCTCCACTTCCACTGCAGGCCAGCCCGTGTATGAGCTTGGCCAAGCTCCTGCCCCTCCAGGGCTGTAGTTAAGTGGGGAGAACGTGTTTTCCCCTGCAGGGTTCTTGGGAGGATCAAGATGCTGGGTATCAGTTCTTAGCCCAGGGTAGAGTGATCACCACCGAGACCAGGGAGACCCTGCGGAGTCCTGTGGTTCTGGCCTGCCCTTTGTGCTTACCCGACAGAGCAGGTACCTTCTCCCGTCTGATCGGCCCCCCGCAGCCCCGGGGAATGTCTGTTCCGCTAACCCCTAGGTATACAGCGTGGGGACCCCCCGCTGCCCCCACTCAGGATGCCTGAGCTGTGTGTCGTTTCTTCGGAGCTGCCCCGGGAGTCCTAGAGCAGGGGCCCTACCCTCTCAGCACTACCTTCTTTGAAACCGAAGGGCCTGTCTTGGAGTCATTTTCAGGAAGTGTATCCTGACTTTTTCTCCTGTGACAAATCAAGGGGCTTGTGGGGGTTGATGGGACTGGGGGCCGGTAGTGTCCCCATCCGCATTGCTGAATGGCACACGCAGGCCGGCTGGAGGACAGGCACGCACGCGCACACACCCTGGTTATTTTTTCCTCTTTGACATGAGCATGGGGTCAGGTCGTTTGAAGGGCTGGACTGTGACTCAGGTTTTTGATAGAGAGGGGAGGGTAGTCACAGTGGCATTCTCTGGTAGAAGCCGCAAAGTGACAGTTCTGTCACCCAGGGATGATATTCCAAGTACTTAACACCCGCCGTGGCAGGGGCTCCGTCCGCTCGGCACAGGGCTCCTGACCCAGCAGGCTTGCTGCCCGGCCGCGCTCTCGCTCAGCCCTGCGTACTCACGGAGCCTGGAGCCCACAGGTAGGCCTTGCCAGCCCTGGAGGGCTGGGAGTGTCAGCCAGTCTCTGCTGGGGGTCAGCTGTAGACAGTGGACGGGCTGTCCGCTTCGTAACTCGCCTGCCCCCCTATATAAACCATTTTAATGGCAAAACAACATAAGTTACAAAAAAGATGAGAGCAGAGCAAAACCAGAAAATAAAAGTTATTGTGGGGTGATAACTTCCCGTAAGTCTTTCTTTTTCGTTTTCTGATTAAAAAACGCTTTCTTAAGCCATTAGGCAAAGAGATAGAACAGGCTTTTAGGAAATCATGGAGAACCTTTTAGAAGCTTGCTTGCTAACTCTGGGTTATAGCTTTGCTCCCGATGGCTCAGTGCCGTCTCCGGTTCCCAGCACCTGCGTGGGAGCTTCTTCCACGCACAGCCCAGGGGAGCAGGTGTGGCGGTGGTCACCCCCATCCGACAGGTGGAGAAGCAGGTGGCGTGGTTGAGTTACTCACCCAGGGGGCTCACCGCTGCGGTGGCAGAGCTGAGATTCAGAGGGGCTGTGTGGAGAGCGCGAGAGCCCTCGTGGCTTTGACCTGCCTTTCGGTCACATTTCTGAACCGAAGAGGCTGCTTCTTTATAAGTCACCTCGAATTTCTGTCTTGCACGGTTTGCCCAAGGTGGAGAGCAGGGATTCTCAGCAGGACCGCGCGTCTGGGGCGGGGCGGGGTTCGCTCCCCAGGGGCACTTGCTTGGAGTTCTTGGGGTCAATTCTCCGCCGTGGTTCAGAATCCCCCGTGTCATTCGCACCCCTGGCCCCCTGCCCGTTGCCCCAACATGCTGCTGTTGCCAGGAGCGAGCCACACGGCTGCCATTCCTCGGGGACCCGAGCGCTTCAGGCCGGCCGGCCCCCGCTCCCCCTTACCTTCGGCTGGCTTTAGCGGCCTGGGCGGGGGTGGCCCCTGCCCGGCGCGCCGCTGGGAATAATACTGAAAACGGAGTTTCGGGATGCAGCCGCTGTGCATCCCTCTACCTTGGTCCTTCGGCTCGCGGCCTTGGGTTCTCCGAGCAGGTGGGGTGGTGGAGGCTCAGGCGGACGATGGGAGTGACGTCCCTGGGCCACACAGCTGTGGAGTGGCTGAGCCGGACGACCTGTGTTCCAAGCCCACGTGCCTGACAGTGCCATGTCTTGTCAGCCCGCCGTCTGTCTCATTTTACAAGACCAGTGCGTGGGGGGCCCAAGCTGGCCGCCTCTGTTGCCCGCACCTGTGGCATTTCCCGGGCCGGTCGCGCGGTGTCCACTCCGCGACGCTCCAGGGTCAGAGACCTCACGCCACCCTGTGCGATGAGGCTTCTCTTCACTTCTGTCCGTCGGGGTGGTGTCCCCTCCCCTCGCCGGGCCGCTCAGCACTGGGCCCTACACCCCTTTCTCGATGTTGAGGGAAGGGACAGCGTCTCACACATTTTTCCCGGACTTTGGCTCACCTAACCGTCCCTCGCAGGTAGTAGCCAGGGGTGACGCAGCAAAGACCACGCGCCAGGGTGTCCTGTCTCTTGTTCCCCTGTTTCTGTGAGAAGTGCTGTGCTTTAGTCATTGAAAGACCGCGTAGCTAGGAGGCCAACGGGCAGCCTGCATTTAAGGGGAGCACGCTTGGGGGTGGTGGGCTTGGCCGGGGGTGCGGACCCTCTCCAGCGGGGCTCCCCGCGCCACGCCAGCCCCGTCTGTGAGGTGGGAATTGAGGCAAGACGTGGGTGGGTAAGACTTCTCAAGGAAAGCTGAAAGTGGAGATTTTGGGACAAGATCATGTCATTTTTAAACATAGGCAATGGATTGAATATTTTTCAATATTGGTGCAAGCCAAAACGAGGAAACAAGATCAACTCAGGGACGAGACGGAGCCCCCGGGCGGCGCTGGACCCTGAGTGCCCTGGCGAGGGCGTCGGAGTGTGCAGTCTCCTCCAACGAGCCGGCCCACTGGCTCCAGAGCTCAGCCTTGGGGACCGTGCAGGGCTTAAGGACATACAGACTCTGGGGCCCCAGAGTCCTGGGTCTATGGAATCCATCTGCGGGCTGGGTCTGGAGCCCCCGCAGCCTTTAGAGCTCTGCAGGTACTGCTGACGTCCGGCCAAGGTCACTCCCCGTGGAGGATTTCCGGACTTCCCTGATGATCACAGTCCCCTGAGGCTCTTGGTAAAAAAAAACACAGCTTCCCAGTCCCATTTCCTGGAGACATTGATTCAGTGCGTCTGGGACGGGGCCTGGGAATTTGGTTTTAACAAATTCTTACGGGAGAAGTCTGGGAAACCCTTGCATTCGTGTCCTCCAGAGACTGGGAGAGGGAAGCTTTGCCCGGAACCTCACAGAGTGACCCCGCCCGTCTGCCTCGGACTGACCTTGCTCTTGGACAGCACCCTGTGGGCTGCCCACCCGGTGGCTGCGGACGCTGGGGCGCGTCCTGGGGGGGGCACAGCACTGGCGTGTGCAGGGCCATCTGCACGTGGTTCGGCAGGAGACGGCCGAGGTGGTTTCTGCAGCCTGGCCCGGATGGAGCTTTGGCTGGGCTTGGCTGCCCTCGCGGCCCCAGCAGGAGGCCACAGAGAGGTCCCTGGCGGGACTTTGCTGGGCGCCCAGGCATTCCTACTGCCTGAGGGGTCATTGTCCTGGGCGGCCAGGATTCCGGAGAGCTGGGCATACACCCAGTTGTGCAGGGCAGGACCTCGGGCTGAGAGAAACATCGGACGGGCCAGTTTCCTAACTGCTCCTCAGAGCCTAGGGACATGAGCTTCAGCCCCAGGACCCCTGGCCCCCACAGTGGCACTGCTCTGATGTGTCTATGTGTCTACACAAGATTCCTTTTGAAGACCAGGTCTGGTAGCTACACAAGTTTGCAAAATTGCTCTAGGGCAAGTCCTTTATGTCTAGCCACTGGGAGACAGGCCCAGTGAGGCACGGACCGCTGTGAGCGCATAGCCATGTTCCTGCAGAGACTGAAGCCACGTGGGGGGCCTGGAGTGCAGTTTCAGCCCTGTGCCTCTCACTCTGTGGCTCTGGGCCAGTGTGGACATCCCCGAACCCCTCTGTGCTTTCTCCAGAAGCAGCCTGCAGACTTCACCGCGGGGGTCCTCGCCTGGAATCCCCAGCCCCAGGGACACGGGCGAGACGTAAAGGACCCGTGAACTCCGATGGGAAGATAGAACGTCTCTAAGTTTTTTACCTCTAAGTTAGCATTTCTTCAATTATGCATGTTCACACCCAACGACAGTAGCATTAACAGCCCTTGTGACTTTGTTTCTGACCCAGAAAACGTATTTTTCTGTCTCAAATACGGTTGCTGTTCATCACTACTGCAAGGTTACCGTGGTTGTTGAATTTTGCCCTTAGGTCTTGCTTTGTGCATTCATGAAGGAGCTCCGGCGTCGGTAGCCCACTCCCAAAATTATTCTGATGACTGTATTTCAGTATAATCTGTTTCCTTGGCACTCACTTGCATTGCATCCTATGCATTTGAAAACGTTATTCTGAGAAGGGGTCCATGGCAAAAAACGTTAAGAGAAGGTGTGACTGGGAACTCCATGAGGTCGGCGACAGGGATTCTGCCAACTGCAGGGGCCTGAGTGCAGGTCTGCAAATTTTTTCCAGTCCTGGAAACTTCTCTCCAAATGAACTCTTGTGTGTAGCAGAAATACAGCTGCGGTGAGGGGCCATGCATCTGGGTGGTCCTCCTCTGTCTCCCCATGCTAGGGGGCCTGGAGGCACATGCAGAACCCTCTGGCCCCTAAGAGCACATTTTTAAATCCCCCAGGCTATACAGTCAACCATAGTAATCCCGATCGCTGGCAGGTGCAGTCAGCCGGCCAGGCCCCCGAGGTATGGGGGGTCAGTTTGTTGATTCTCACAAGAGCCCCCGGAGTACAAGCGGTGATTACCCCCATTCCACATAGTCACTCAGCGTTTACTGAGCAAGTACTTCCTCTTAACTACCCCGAGCACTAAGACACTCTTCTGGCGGGTAAAGTCTCCAGCAAAGACTAAGGATTCTCGCCCAACTGGGGTTTACACCGGGAGAAAACTGGCAAATAGAAATATAGTTAAAATGTGAAGCCACATGGTGTGTCCCAGGTGCTATGGGGAAAAATACAGCCGGGAAGGGGGACAGGGAGCTGCGGTTTGAAGATAAAGTGCTCGGGGGAGGGTTCAGTGAGCCCTCGGAGCAGGACTTGACTGGGGTGAAGGTTCTGGCCCGTGGAGCCCCACCTGGCGGGGGCAGCAGGTGTGAGGCCTGTGGGCTGAGTGGCAGGCGCTCGCTCGAGCAGGTGTGGGGAGATGGGATGGAGCAACAGCCTTGCCCGGGGCCGCTGGAGCTTTGCCTTTTCCTGACATGCGGCCAGGTCAGGGTGGGGGCCACGGCAGGGCGGGGGGGCTGGATTCAGATCCATCGGTTTGGCCGCCGTGCTGCAAGCAGCCTGGGGAGAGGCGGGGGCCCATGGGGGTTATTGGGTAAGCCGGGCAGGGAATTGGGCTGGGGGAGGCGAGGTTCCGCCCGCGGGGGCGGCACCCCGGCCTCCGCCTCCTCCGCGGCCCCTTCGAGCCGGGTCGCCGCCGGCTTTCTCCCCGCAGGGCACGGCGTGGACGGCCGCGCGGCGCTGGACATCGTACACCCGGTGCGCGTGGACGCAGGGGGCTCCTTCCTGTCCTACGAGCTGTGGCCGCGCGCGCTGCGCAAGCGGGACGTGTCCGCGCGCCGCGCCGCGCCCGCCTTCTACGAGCTGCAGTACCGGGGGCGCGAGCTGCGCTTCAACCTGACCACGAACGCGCTCCTGCTGGCGCCCAGCTTCGTGAGCGAGACGCGGCGGCGCGGCGGCCTGGGGCGCACGCACATCCGCGCCCGCGCGCCCGCCTGCCACCTGCTCGGCGAGGTGCAGGACCCCGAGCTGGAGGGCGGCCTGGCGGCCATCAGCGCCTGCGACGGGCTGGTGAGTGCGCACCCCCCAGGTCGCGCCTGGACCTCGGCGGGTGTTGTCCCCCAGGATGGCGGTCCCCCCTCCTCCAGCCTGACCGCGAGCCCGAAGCACCCGCTGGCCTCGTTAACCGGCCTGCTGCGGTGGGTTGGGGTGGGTCTCCCAAGCCCGCATTTCCGACCCTTCCCCAGTGTGGAAGCTGCAGGAGCAGAGAGTCCACTTTGAGAATCACTGTGTAGACCGGGGAACTCTTCAAGCAGCACAGTCCTTCTTCCCTGGGAGCCTCCATTATGACTCTGTTCCCCCTCGGGTCTGTTTAGAGTGTTCTCCGCGTCAGACAGCGTCCGGTTCCCTTTCCTCTGGGGAGATGGGCCCCAGCTGGCCGCCCCCGGTGGAGGTGCTGCTGGCTAGGGCTGGGGGCCGATGTTGCCTCCCGCTGCCACTCTGGGCAGCACAGGGACCCCTTCTGCTCCTAGCTGGCTGACCGGCCCTGCCCTCTGTGGGAGGTGCGAGTAGGGGTGTGGGGAGAGTGGGGGCGACGTGTGTGCACTGTCAGCCGTCCACCGTTCCCTCAGCTCCGAAGCTCAGGGAAGCCATGGACTGGAGCAGGACGGGGCCTAATGACAGTCTGCACCACAGCTGCAGGTCGCGGGGACCTCGGGGAGCCTGGGCCTATCCTCCTTCATCTCGTTAATCTTGTAGAAACTGCCCCAGCTGAGCCTGCGGGTGCTTTTTCCACTGGCGGGCGAGGAGACGGGCTTGGAGGGCACAGCCGCCCCGTTATGCACTCAAACCCAGTCTCTGGGGTGCGCTTTCTGGCCCTGGGTGTTATATGGGTGGTGGGCTGCCCAGACACTTACCAACACCCCCTTCCCCGGCCTCTCTGAATGCTGGCAGATGGGCACCGGGAGACACCCCTCCTGCCTCCCTGCTCTGGCAGGCCCTGGGACCGGGGGCCAGGATGTCCTGGTGACAGTGGGCATCCCCGCAGCTTGGGCGTGGGCAGAGCTGCACTGCGAGCGATTCACTGCCTCGGGGCGACTGGGATGCAGGCAGCTGTGAGAGGACACAATGGCTGGCAGCCGAGAAGAGGGAGAGTGGTCTGGGGGCCCGGCCGCTGGCTCAAGAGGGCCATCCGGGCCTGTGTGGGAGATGCCGTCTTAGATGTACCATGGCCCCATTTCCTGCCCCTGATGGGTGAGGGGGGGAGTGTCCTCCTGAAACTCGAGGCTTCCGAGCTCCGCTTTGGGCTGAGGGTACAGGGTTCCAGGCCCGGAGGGAGGGAAGCGCGTGCATTTGGGGTCCGTCAGGGCTGCAGGGAGCAGTGTGGCCTCAGCTGGCAGGACGCGCCTCGGGGACGGTGGGCAGAGCGCCCAGTGCCAACCCTCTCCTGTGACCCTGGCCTCTCTTTCCCAGAAAGGTGTGTTCCAGCTCTCCAACGAGGACTACTTCATCGAGCCTTTAGACGGCGTCCCGGCCCGGCCCGGCCATGCCCAGCCCCACGTGGTCTATAAGCGCCAAGCGCCAGAAAGGGAAACTGCGCCCGGCAGCAACCCCGCGGCTGCAGGCACCTGTGGGGTACAAGGTACACGCCTCTGCTGCCAGCTCTGGGGAAGGCCACGGGCCTGGAGGCATGAGGTGCCTTTCCGGAAGCCTCCCTTGTCCACACGTCCATGCTCAGCTCCCCTGAACCAAAAGGATGCAGACAGGCCGGTGGATATCACTGCCTTCCGAAAGGGCCACGGGCCTGGGGCCTCTGCTGCCAGGCCTGCCCCCACCCTGGGCTCCTCCCTCTCCAGTGCCTCCCCTCCTCGCTCACTGCCCGCTCACTGAAGCTCTGTTGGCTCCTCCCTGAGCAGCGGCGCAGCAGCGCAGCTGGCGGCGAGCCTCCCTCCCGTCCCCACTCCGCCCAGCCCACCATAGCCGACCTGGGTTCCTGGGCAGCTCCCCCTCTGCCCAGCGGCCACATCGCTGGCCAGTCCAGGTACAGAGCTGCCCGGCAAGGGCTGCTGGGCTCTGGGACCGCTCAGCCGGCATGCCGGCCCCGGAGGCTCCCTCAGCTCAGGGCCTCCATTCAACGGAACAGGAATGCAGACTGAGTCTTCCCGGCTTCACAGATGTGCGTCCTTCTCTCTGGGGCAGCCTGGGACAGGCGAGCAGGTCTCTGGTGGGGATGGGTGGCCTCCTAGGTGGGCCTTGGGCCTGGGGGTCCCCCGTGCTGGGATCCACCCAGCCCCCACGGACAGGGAGCGCCGGGGGCCAGAGAGATGGGGACCCATATCTACCATCGTGCCCCGGGGACACCTTCTGAGGGTCTGAGGCTCATTCCTCTTTACTCCTTGGGGGAGCTCGGGGTCAGGGGTGGGAAATGACTGGCGCAGGGTCACAGCACAGGTCGGGGACAGAGCCACGGTGGGAGTCCAGGCCGCTAGCTCTGGGCCCAGCGCCGTTCCTGGGGCCCCGGGGCGAGCCGCCGAGCAGAGGCCCTTGTGATGCACACCCTGGGCCAGCCACTGACCCCCACCGCCCGGGGCCCGCAGCATCGGCGGAGCTGGAGGCGCGGCGGGAGCGCTGGGAGCAGCGGCAGCAGGGGCGGCGGCGGCCACGGCCGAGGCGGCTCCATCAGCGTTCGGTCAGCAGAGAGAAGTGGGTGGAGACCTTGGTGGTGGCGGATGCCAAAATGGTGGAGTACCACGGGCAGCCACACGTCGAGACCTACGTGCTGACCATCATGAACATGGTGAGCCTGCGCGGCGCGTGGTGGGTGGTGTTGGAGGTGCAGGACAGCCGGCAGGCCGGACCGCGGGCCTGGGCGGGAGGAGCGGCGTCCGGGCTCCGGAGTCCAGGCAGGCCGGGCCGGGTGCGGGGCGTCACCAGGAGAGAGCGGGGCCCACTGGGCCTTTGGGAGGGGCTGCTGCGCAGAGCAGGGAGCGTGGGGGTATAGCCGCTGTCCACGCCTGCCTGGGGAGCCTGTAGTCATGTTGGTTCATTCACGCTGGTCTAAGCAGACCTTCCCCCTTTGTGCTGGGATCTCTGGGCACTGGGGACATGGAAGCACGCAGTCAGGGTGGCCTCTGCCTGCGACACCAGCATTCGTGAGCGTTCGAAGGGTCTGTCCAGTGTTAGAGTCCGCCAGCTGCTGACCTCAGGCGACACCTGGCCTGTCCGAGCCTGTTTGCTCATCTGGGACCTGGGCATGATGATGGGAGCTGGCGCTGTCCCTGCTGATCTGGGCCCCAGGCCGGTTGGGAAAAGTAGGCTGTGAGAGGGTGAGTGACCTGCCCAGGTCAGGCAGCACGCGAGGCAGGGCAGACCTGGATGGGAGCCAAGGCGTCCTGTCCTCCCCCATCCGTGGTCCGGTGGCTGGCTGCAGCAGGTGATTCCTGGAACCGCAGGGTGCCAGCCACTCCCTCCCTGCTGCCTCCCTGTGATCAGTGCCCCGGCCCTAGCAGGCCGCCCAGGGGCCAGACGCCATGTGGCCCCCTCTCCCGGGTGAGCACGGTGTGTGCTCTGTGTGCCGGGGCCATAGTCGGCTGCGTCCTCTGCACCAGCCCCTCACCTCCTGCAGCCCCGAGACATCCAGCGTCTGGCCACCTGCTTCTAGAGGTGAGGCGGGGCTCTCTGGCGGGGGTCTCTGCACCGCCACTGCTCCAGCCTCACCAGCAAGCTCAGCCCTGGGCCAGTTCCGGCCTGATGTGGCCATCCTCAGGCTCCCTGCTCCTCATGGGGTAAGAGCCACTGCCTTCTGCCTGGCCCAGGAGACCTCAGGGCGCAGCCAAGCCTCCATGTGGCCTCGCCTGCCCAGCAAGGGGACACCCTGCAGGCCAGGGTTTGGGATGGGACCGACTCCCAGGGGGAGGACAAGCAAAGCCAGGTTCTAAGGCCACAGGATCGTCCTCCCGTCTCAGGGCTCAGCCCGACAGAGGCCCAGGAGCTGGGCTGGAGCCCCTGGCTGTTCATTTCCCCTCATCCGTCCTGGGTGTTCCCTATAGGCCAGGTGCTGAGCCCTCCAGGCTCCCCCAGGGTGTCCCCTGGGAGATGGGTCAGCCATTTGGCCCAGGGCCTGGCCCCTTCCTGCCTCCCTGTCCAGGGGCACAGGGCTCGTGCATTCACTTTAGGAGCCCCATCCTGGTGGAGGGAGGGGTCTGGGGCTCTCACTCATCTGCTTTGGACCATATCAGGATTTCCTGAGCTGGCAAGTCCAGCATGGGTCAGGATAGAGTGGTGCTGCCTAGGAGCCTCACAGTGCTGGATACCTGGGGAGGCGGCAGGGACATGGCGGGGGTTGTGGACGGCCTCTGAGAAGGGCTGCAGCCCTTACAAGCACCTGCTTGTCCAGTGTCGCATGGTCATTGCCTTGCCTCAGGCTCACTCCGACTTTATAGGGGAGGGAACAAAGGTTCAGAGAGATCTAGGGACGTGTTCATAGTCACACAGCTGACTACTGGCCGAGCCGGGGCTGGAGCTCTGATCTGTCTGCCTCCAAAGCCCCACTCTGTCCTCTGCCCAGGGACAGGCAGCTGTGGGGCTGTGGTGGCCAGAGCTTGCCAGAAGGATGGGGGAACAGAGTGGTTGAGATGGGGAGAGCTCACCCTCTTTGTCCCTCTGGAGGACATGCCCCTTTGCTGAATGTAGGATCCCACGCTTGAGAAACTCTGCCTCATTGTAACATTTTTCAAAGAATGTTCCAGGGAGGACTTATTCCAAGAGATGATAGTAAGTATTTTGTGAAAAAAGGTGGCACAGTTGGAGAAGTTCGGCAATAGAGGTTAACAAAAAGGGACACTGACTCGTTCGCTGCAGAACTTCTCAGAGCCTTCAGAGCTAAAGTGCATTGAGAATCTATAAAACCAGACAGATGGCATTTCCCAAAGCTAAGAAGTAAGAGTAGGGGCTCTGGGTCAAACCTGGTTGTGATCCCAGATTTCTTTATTAAAGATTTTATTTATTTATTTGACAGAGATCACAAGCAGGCAGAGAGGTGGGGGGCGGTGAGCAGGCTCCCCGCTGAGCAGAGAGCCCGATGCGGGGCTCGATCCCAGGACCCTGGGACCATGACCTGAGCTGAAGGCAGAGGCTTTAACCCACCGAGCCACCCAGGTGCCCCAACATTCAGCAGATACTTTTTGAGTGCTCATCATGGGTCAGGCCCTGGATGGGTTGCTGGGCTGTCAGAGGGGGCCCATGTAGACATGGCCTGCGTGGAGCTCGGGTCTGGCCGGGGAGCGTGATGAAACTGTCATCCTGAGGAACATGCAGGTCAGCAGAGGAGGTGCTAGGAAGGATGAGTTCACGGGGCTTTGGGAGCGCCGGGTGGGAGGAAGGCTCCCCGGCAGATGTGCTGGAGGGTGAGAGCTGGAGAGAAGAAATGAGAGGACGGGTGTTCCAGGTGAGGGCACAGCATCTGCAAATGCCCTGTGGTAGGGACGCTTACGGGATTCTGAGACCGAGCCAGATTGGTCGGAACCAGGCAGTGGGGACAAGAGAGGTGGGGAGCGAGTGGGTCAGGACTGGGACTTGGTCCTCACCCAGTGGATGGGAAGCCCCGCTTCCTGCTTTAAGCAAGGGCACGATGTGGTTGGGCTTGCGTTTTGGCGGCAGGGGGCTGCGAGGCTGTAGGTGGGCGGGGTGTGTGGGGTGCTGAGAGGCCTCCACAGCTGGCCAGACAGGAGGTGCTGGGCCCTCGGCCTGGGCAGTGGCCTTGGGGGTGGATACAGGGCAGCTGGAGGGAGCAGAAGGGGTTGCCTTGGGGGAGGGGGTGGCACACAGGGCCCCCAGGCTTCCAGCCCGCGTGCCAAGGTGCACAGGGGCCCATGTGGTGCTGCTTGTCTAACCCATTCCTGACCTTGGGCTCTCAAAGCGCAATTCGTCCCTGTTACCAGGGCCCACGGCACCCTTCTGAAGCGTGTGTTTTGCCCATTCCCGTCTGAATGTTATATTTCTGGAGGGACTTACTAGAAGCCCCCCATAACCACCTGTGCTGCCATCTCTGCCACCGGGAACCTGATGCCTGCCCGGTCCTGGCCCTTCCTCGTGCTGAGGGAGCCTCACAGAGAAGCTAGCTTTCCCTGGCCCCTTCCCTGCCCCTCGATGCGCCTGCTGTCTTCGGGGTGGCCTTCTCTCCTGGGACTGAGTGGGGAGCTCCGTGTAGCCACGGGGCCTCGAACACATGTGCACGCCTGCCCCGCGGGACGGCAGGCCAGCGGGGAGACCCCGGGGGCTGTGCCCGCCCCACCCCTTCTTCTCAGCCTTGCCCAGGTCTCCTGTCTCATGGGAGGGCTCCATCCTGGGATGCTGGTCTGGTGTCCCCCAGGGCAGGAGGAGGCGGCCGAGCTGTCCCAGCCCAGCAGGGCAGGCAAGCCAGGACCCTGGGTGGGCTGAGAAGCCCATATTTGAGCTGTGAACCAGGGAAGCCGGTCCCATGCTGGTGCTCAGGGCCGGCCTGGGCCTGGGAGGGGGTTACATGTAGACTCTGCTGGTGCTGGGCTGGAGACATGTGGGGACATGGTGTGCTGCGTGTGCAGCCTGTGTGTGGGTGGGGCTGTGCACATCTCTGGGTGGGTCGGCGGTGGCTGTCTACACCCTCCATCCAGGGTGACAGCCCAACCCCATCTCTCGGGCAGGTGGCCGGCCTGTTTCACGACCCCAGCATCGGGAACCCCATCCACATCACCATCGTGCGCCTGATCCTGCTGGAGGACGAGGAGGTGAGAGGTCGCGGGCCCGGGCTGCCTCGTCCCCTGAGCCGCCCCGTGCGGAAGGGCGCCGGGAGCCAGCTCAGCCCGGGCGGGGCCCCCTTCACCCCCCAGTCCCTGGCCATCCCTCTCTCCGGTCCCTCGGGATGTGCCTGCCGGAGGGGTGGTCAGACTGGAGCTGGACCAGGGCCCCCAGGCCCGGCTGTTATGCCCCCCTGCCCTCTGTGTCCTGCGTCCCCACGGGGGAGAATGGGGCCTGGTCTTCCGGGCTTGGGGAGGCACCAGTGGCTGCTCTGTGTGCCCCCAGGAAGACCTGAAGGTCACACACCACGCAGACAATACCCTGAGGAGCTTCTGCAGGTGGCAGAAGAGCATCAACATGAAGGGGGACGCACACCCGCTGCACCACGACACGGCCATCCTGCTGACCAGGTGCCGTGGGGGGCGGAGGGGGGCTGCCCCGGAGCCTCAGGAGTGCGGCTGGGGACAGATTCTGTCACTGTTTGGGGAGATCTTTCTATACTGAGATGATGTGGGACACCCTACACCGGCGCCCCTTCCCTGGGACTCGCGTCTACGCCCGCGCCCCTCCCCCCGTGCTCACCCGCGCCCCTTCCCCCGTGCTCACAGCGCAAGCCCGTGACCAGGGCACGGACCCCGTCCAGTCCGCAGACCCATTCGCACGTCCCCAGCTGGTAATCACATGCACGTGTGCTTTACGCACTTTGATCACACGTGTGAGTTCCTGTGTCCGCCCCTGCGGTCTGCAGACAGGGCGGTTCTGTTGGAAGGAGCCCCCTGCCCCTGTTGGACAGCCAAGGCTGCCCTGGCCACCAGCCCCCCATCCCCACCTTGGACAAGTGCAAATGGGACGGAGGTGGTCACCGGGGTCTCCCTCTGCTGGGTCCCAGCAGTGCCTCGGCACCCTCCCGGGGATAGGAACCAAAATCCTCCTGGGCTGCTCCCCAGGTGCCAACAGGTGTCCCGTGTGCCTGCGGGCCCTGCCCCGGGCATGGCTGTGGTGCCAGTAGGCTGTCTGGGTGGGCGGGGACAGCCGCCCTCTTTGCTCCCAGCTTGCTCCTTGCGGTAAGCCTGAAGGCGGCTTCTCTCTGCACCTGCAGGAAAGACCTGTGTGTGGCCATGAACCAGCCCTGTGAGACGCTGGGCCTGTCCCACGTGGCAGGCATGTGCCAGCCGCACCGCAGCTGTAACATCAACGAGGACACAGGGCTGCCGCTGGCCTTCACCGTGGCCCACGAGCTCGGACACAGGTACTCCACCTGCTCTGCCTACCCAGCTTCCCCTCCCTGCCCCTGGGGGTACCGGGTCCCAGCTAGGGGAGCCTGCCCTGGCCTGCCCATGCACTGTCCCTGCCCCGTCCCCACAGCCAGGGTGCTCTCCTGTCCGGTGGGGCGAGGCCCACCCGGGTACCCCGGGGGCCAGCTCAGGGAGAGTCCTGTGTGAGGTGGGGTTGATGTGGCCGGAAGTCAGCACGAGTCTTGAGTGGTCCCTCCACCGTGCTCTGTGAGCTCGCATTCTGACTCTTGGTCTCGCCACACGTGTATTCCTGGTTGCTCTGTGACCCCCGGCAAGTGCTCTGCCCTCTCTGGGCCTTTGTGCGTGCACTGCTGGTCGAGGGGGTTGGATCCGGCGATGCTCACGGTTCTAGCCAGCTGGCCTGTCCACATGATGCTCTAGGGTCTAAGGGTCGTCCATGCGCTCAGCCGGCTGCGCCAGGGGGTCCGGCTGCTCGATGGGGCAGCACCTCAGGCTGCTGCTCTGATGAGGGTGGCCCACAGCCACGTCTGCCACTCAGATGTTTGGGGGTTCATGGTTTACCTGCTCAGGCTCCTCGAGGGACAGCATGCAGGGTCTCGAAGACGCCGTGGCGCTAGAAAGAACACGGTGCCCCAGACCTGCCGTTCCCTGGCTGTGTTCCCTCGGCCGGGCCCCGAGCCTCTCTGAGCCTCCCCAGGCCGTTCTGAGGGCTGAGCGAGATGGGGTCTCTGCCAGGGCATAGGATGGCATCTGGCGCGTCCTAAGTGCCAAGCCAACATAATCTTTCTCGGCTTCTTCTCAAGGATGGTGTCCTGAGAACCTTTCTGTGATAGGGCAGCTCAGACGCCCCTCCTCTGGGGCATAGCTGCAGGCCGAGGACAAGGTCCGGGGGTGCTGGTTGCCAGGGAGGGAGTGGGGGCTGCCCTCCCGGCTGTGCTCCCCACCGGCCGGTCCCCACAAGTGCCTGTCAGGCTCAGGCAGGTGGCCCTGGAGGAGGGCTCAGGGAGCACAGCTGTCCCACCTACATCTTAGGGAGGTCAGGCAGGTTGAGGCTCCCAGAGGGGTTGACCTTCCGGAGGCCACACAGCAGTCTGATGGGGTCGCCCCTTGCAGGCGGGCGGGGAGGGACTGGAGGTATTGGGAAGGATCGGGCAGGCGCTCTTCCACGGCTCACCTGCCCCGTGGCCTCTGCTCTCACACAGCTTTGGCATTCAGCATGATGGAAACGGCAATGACTGCGAGCCCATTGGGAAACAGCCTTTCATCATGTCTCCACAGCTCCTGTACGACACCGCCCCCCTCACCTGGTCCCACTGCAGCCGCGAGTACATCACCAGATTCCTGGAGTAAGCCCCGCTCGGGGTGGGAGGGGGCGGCCCGAGCGGCGGAGAGCAGTGGTGTTCGCATGGGGTGGGAGGGCTGAGATACAAGGGACCCGAGGGCTGTCAGGAAGGCGGGGGCCGAGTCGGGACTCGGGGACCATGGGTCCAGTATGGGGATGTGATCCTTGGGTTTGGGATGGGAAGGAAACCAGACAGGGCACAGGACTGTCCACGTGGCCAGTGGAGTCCAGGGAAAAGTGCCGAAACTTAAAGTTTTTCCTTTCTTTCACGTCCTCTAAATTTTATTTGCTATTTAATGTTCTAAACAAAGAAAAACTTAAACATTTAAATTATTAGCACACATCTTACTTTGACCTTACGTTGACCTTTATTTTGTGCAGTGGTAGCTATAAATGCAAGCGTAAGAGCATCGACCTCCTATGTGAGTCACCAAAATGCCACCGTACACATAACCCGGCAGGATTTATTCTACTTCCTAATGTGTGTGCGTTCTGCCCACACTCCCTGCCTTCGGCTTGCTAGCCAGTAAGCAAAGTCTGAAGGGAGAAGGGTCTGGGGGCTGCCCCCGTCCCTTCTGTTTCCTCGCTTCCAGTGCACGCTTGGCTGAGACGGGGAAGTAGGACCAATAACAAGGGACAGCACAGCTTCTGGTGGTTCATGTTTCTTGACACATCACTGCCTTCTTTCTGCATTTGGAGCAAGTTCTGGTTCCGGGGACCATGTGGCTTCTGCCCCCTGTTCCAGTGTAGACTGGGTGCTTTCTGGGCCTGTCCTAACATTGTCCTGTGGGGACATGCTGCTACCGATGTTAGAGGGGATGCTTCTTTGTTTTGCTGGAGCACATCGCCGAGTAGCTTTCTGAGAAAAGGCGCATGGGGGTGGGGGGTTTGCTTGTTTGGAAGTTTCTTCTATCCTCGCACATGACTGCTAGTTGGATTTGATGTTAGCTTCGAGCCAGAAGTCAGCCGCCCTCAGCCTTTCAAAGGCTTTTCCCATTGTCCTCTGGCTCCTGGGGACAGGAGCTGCTGCCGAGAAGTCCCATTCCAGTCTTATTCACAGGCCGCTGTCGCAACCTCCTAAAACATCTGGAAGCTTTTCTCTCTCTTTTTCTCTTTCTTGCGATGATTGGAAATTTTGCAGTCCTGTGCCTTGGTCTGTTTTTGTTTTGGAGGGTTCGTGCTGGACGCTTATTTTGGGGGTTTAATTCCAGTATGGTTGACGTGCAGCGTGATGCTCATTTCAGGTGTACAGTTTAGTGGTTCGAACTTGTGTCCACCTCCAGGTGCTCATCACACGTGCCCTCCGTGATCCCCGTCACCTCTCTCCCCCGTGACCCCCCATCTCCCCTCTGGTGACCAGCAGTGTTGCCTCTAGAGTTGAGTCTGTTTCTTGGTTTGCCTCCTTCTCTTTACCCTTTGTTCATCTGTTTTGTTTCTTGAATTCCACATGTGAGTGAAATCACATGTTGTTTGTCTTTCTTTTATTCTGCTTAGCGTAATATCCTCTAGTTCCATCCACATCATTGCAAATGGCAAGATTTTGTTCTTTTTGGTGGCTGTGTAATATTCCAGCGTGTGTGTGTGTGTGTGTGTGTGTGTGTGTGTGTGTGTACATACCACATTCTCCTTTTTTTTAATTATTATTTTTTTAAGATTATTTATTTATTTATTTGTCAGAGAGAGAGAGAGAGAGAGATAACACGAGTACACAAGCAGGCAGAGCCAGAGAGAGAAGCAGGCTCCCTGCCGAGCAAGGAGCCAGATGTGGGACTCGATCTCAGGACCCTGGGATCATGACCTGAGCCGAAGGCAGCGGCTTAACCAACTGAGCCACCCAGGCGTCCCTCACACCACATCCTCTTTACCCATTCATCTCTCAACTTTTCTTCCTTCCTTCCTTCCTTCCTTCCTTCCTTCCTTCCTTTCTTTCTTTCTTTCTGCCGGTTTGGGCTTTTGTTTGTTCTTCTTTTCCTGGCTCCTTCACAGGTAAGGTGGTTAGGTCATCTCCGTGAGACTTTTCTTGCTTCTTTAGACCTAGTGGATGCTTTTACCCTAAAACTCCTGTCTTTTCTGAAAATGTTCATGTGTTATCTGATAATTTGTATTTTCCCCTTTTGGAACTCTTAATGATCAGCTGTTCTCACATTCTTTACATTTTTTCTACTGATATTTATCTCTGTTTTCTGGAGGACATCCTATGTTCACCCTTCTATTAAGTTTTTTCTACCATACTTTGAACTTCTTGTCCTTCCTTATTCACTAAATACCCCTTTTCATTACCATGTGTCCACAGTTGCGGTTTCCTCGCTTCTCTTTCTGAGGTTATTCCTTGCATGGGTTAAGCTTTTTTCTTCTGCTGCCTGCAATATCTTTCTTTCCTTAATTTAGTTTTATGTATTTATTTAATAAATGTTGTTTTGCTTTATTTATTTATTTGACAGAGAGAGACACAGCGAGAGAGGGAACACAAGCAGGGGGAGCAGGAGAGGGAGAAGCAGGCTTCCTGCCAAGCAGGGAGCCTGATGCGGGGCTCGATCCCAGGACTCTGGGATCTTGACCTGAGCTGAAGGCAGACGCTTAACAACTGAGCCACCCAGGCGCCTCCTGTCCTTAATTTTAAAAAACCTTTCATGTTAAAGGGTTTAAGCCGGTTCAGCTTCCTCTCGTGCCCAGGAGGCGGCCCTGGGATACCACTTGGGAGGCCTATGGGCCTGGCAGGTTTTCTGGAGTCCGTGCGGAGGGAGTGGCTGGGATGGGGCTGTGTCTTTGGGAGGTCTTTGAGGGCAGCACCTAGGGTCCTTTCTGGAGTGGTTCTGTTTCCCCGGAGATCCTCTCCTCCTGTCCTGGGAGGTGTGAGTCTGGCTGTAGCATTCTGGCACCCAGGTAGGGAAGGGCCTTGGCGGTTTCCCGTCCTTCCATGCGTGGACTCAATATGTCCCCTTCTCTGTAGGTCCCTCTGTAGGTGTCCCAGGGCCAGATACCCCTGTTTACCCTCTTTAGAGAGTGACCCCGGCTCTCTGTAGGCAGGGAGGTGGCCATCACCTGGCCACAAGAGGTGGGGGAGTGGAGGTGGGGTCTGATGCCTCCTGTCCCCAGCCCTGGCCTCCACGGCTCCCTGGGCCCTAAGCCTGAGCCTGTCTAGGGTTCTGCTTCTGGGTGGTTTCTTCCAGTAGGACTTGGCTTCCGTCTCTCACCACCCCCCCAGCTCCACCCCTTATTCACATCGGCTTTCCAGCTTCCAGAATTTTGCTGACATTTGTCATCTGTCCTCATCACCGCCCCCTTGCCTTGTGTTCTTGTTTATTCTTTTGCTGTCATCCTAGTGGGGGGAGGGTGTGGAGCTCCATCTGCCATGTTTTTCTAGAAGTCCCTCACTGTGGGTTTAAGTGGGGCCATGAGTGTGTCCCCTGTGGGTGTGAGCAGGGACTCTGGCCTCTCCGGTGGAGGGATGGCTGCGGGGCAGTGGGGTGATGGTTAGGGCCTGGACTCTGGCCTCGGCTTTCGCCCGTGTTGGCAGACACGTCCCATAGGGCTCCTGACGGGCCTGCCTCGAGGCGGCTGCTGGTGTCCGGCCTGTCGCCAAGCACGTGGTTCGTGTTCAGTGCTGGTGCCTCTCACCACTACTAAGCAGCCCGATAAGACAGGTCTGAACCAGCGTGATAGCCCCGGCAAGGAGAGCAGGCCTGGAAAAAGTCCCAAGGGCGTGTCTCCTGCCCCCCCTCCCCCTGCAAGGGAAGTCTCCCCCACAACACCCCCAGGGCCTGCTCCCAGCTGTCCCCACCCAGGGAGCCACCCAGCACCCTGCCCGCAGGACACACACGCACACACAGGCACACACAACGTCTCTGTGCTCTTTGCTGGAATGTATGAGGGCCTTGGCTCGGGGCCTGGGGCGAGGGCGGGAAGATCAGGCCAGAGCCGGAGCACTGAGAGGAGGGGCACCCAGAGGGGCTGTGTGAGGGCAAAGGCCCGAGAGAGGCAGGGCTGTTTGGAAGATGCTTTCCCCGCCCCTCCACCCTGGAGGGCCAGGAAAGGGCCAAGGAAAGGGGGTCCCGAGTGGGGGGCGTAGTGCCAGCCTGTCCTCCAGACCCTTGCCCTCCATCTCCCAGCTGGGGTTGGCGGGCTTCACCCAGTAGGTCTGGACAGAGTGAGAGCCGCATGGACGGTGTCCAGTGGGGCCAGGCAGGGTTCCCTGGGCCTGGGGGAGGCTCAGAGGCCCACGCGGGCCACCTGGCTTTCCCTAGCGGACCGGAGCTCCTCGGCCCCCCTGCAGAGCGCTCTGGGCGAGTGTCTGCGTGAGCGGTCTGGCGGGGAGCCGGCTGGAGGAAGGAAGGGCTGGCGGCCGCTGCCCCTGTGACTCTCCCGGGCAGATGCTGCTATTTATACCTCTGTAGCTCGGGCTCCCTCGGGCAGCCTCAGCCTCCGGAGATGAGGTCCCCCAGGGAGCGGGACGGGTGGCCCAAGGCTGCATGGCAGCTCATGGAATAGGGGGTGCCGACTGCCCCCCAGCACTTGGGCCTGAATATGGCCTTGATTTTGGTGGCGGGTCCCGCGTGGGTCCCCAGTGCTCCCGACCGCTCACACACGTATAGGATGGGTCAGATAGGCCCTTGCGCTACAGCTGCCCGGCCCACAGGACATGACACATGCAAGTTCCAGCCAGGAGACAGGCCAGACTGGGGCTGCTGGGGAGGCCTGTCAGACCCCATGCTGGAGGAGCCCCCAGCCTGGGTCTGAGTCAGAGGGGTGGGCCCGCCCTCCTAGCCCAGCATCTTGAATTGCAGGAAAGAAGGAGCCCCAGGGCCAGGCTGACCCTGCCCCCACACCCCCAGCTGACACTTTGCCCAAGGGCCAGGCCAGCGGTCAGAACGGGCCTTTCTCTCGGCTGGGGCTCCGCTGCCATGGTTTTGAGCTTACATTGCGGGGAAGCATCTGAGGTCAGGCTTACGGGTGGAGAGGAGGAGGCCTGCCCTGCGGCCGCCCGGCGAGTGGGTGTGTGTGGCCGCTGGCAGCTTGACCTCTAGGGCCTGGGGGTGACCCAGAGCAGGGGACGCTGTGCCTCGGGCCCTGTGTGTGTGTGCAGAGGGAACAGGTGTTTGAGGAGCGACCGAGAGGCTGGCCGGTGATCACCGGGGGGCAGAGGCTTGCATCCCCTTGCTATTCATTTGCCAACACTCAGTCTGGTTTCTGCCAGCATGGGTGGTCCAGGTGGTTTGGGGAGGGATGGCCAGGGTCCTCCGCAGGGTCTAATCTCAGAGGCTGTGTTCTTGGCAGCTCCCGGTGGAGCTCAGGAAACCGCACAGACACCCACAGCTCCCCTCTGAAACTTGGAACTCTGGGATCCCAAGATCACCGTCCCAGCCTCCCCCTATCTTTTACCGGCCCCGCCGTCCTGTGGTGTCTCCTCTGTGCCTGTCAGACCCCAGTACCTGTCGCCTCTGCCCTTCTGACCCTAACCAGGATCCTCTGCTTATCTGGCCCCCGGCCTGCTACCAGACACCCTAAGCACCCCAGCCTGGAAAACTGGAGGGTTTCTGCCGACCCTCCCCTGCCTGGCTGGGGTGTCCTTGCTGCCTGGGCCAGCTAGCTACCCATCGCCCCCAACCTCAGCTCTCATCAGCCTGAGGAAGGTCTGCGGACACTTCTCTCCTACAGGACAGCAGTGAGCCCTGGGCTGGGTGCTCAGCCTTAGGGGTGTGGCCAGGGCAGCAGGATGGACACTGGCCCCCAGAGGCAACAGCTTTGCCCAAGGGGCCCAGGGAGAGATGCGCTGGCAGAGGTGGGTCCAAGCCGGCCTGGGATGCCCTCTGCAGGGCCCTTCTCCCTCCGCGTGCCCTGCCTGCTGGTGTGGATCCCCTGCCAGGGAGGGCTGGAAGAGGGCAGGCAGGGCTCTCCCCGGTCTCCTGGGCTGTCATCCCCTATGGAGACCCTAGACCTCAGCCCGGGGGGCTGCTGTATCAGCTGCTAGCTGATGCTCTCCAGATCCCAGAGCGAAGGCGCCCTGGCCCCAGGCTGCGGGGTGGCAGCTGCGGGAGCTCAGGGCAGGGCCAGGGGCCACTTGGGCTGGAGAGTTTCTGCAGGAGGGTGTGCAGAGCAGGCAGGGGAGCAGCTCATGCAAATGTGTGACCCTGGGTAGTAGAGCAAGTTGTTGTTAGTGACCAGAGGGCCTGGAGGTCAAGGGGTCAAGGGGAGGGAGCGGGAGCACCCTGAATGCTAGCTTGGGGGTCAGAAGGTGGGCTGCAGTGAGCAAGGAGGGTTGGTGCTCTGTGCCCTCCCCTCACCTCAGAGGCCTCCCCTGTGGGTCTCTCAGGCTGCCCCCCTTGCCTTGTCCTCCTGTGCCCTCTCTGCAGCCGAGGGTGGGGCCTGTGCTTGGACGACTCCCCCAGCAAGGATGTCATCGACTTCCCTTCCGTGCCCCCCGGGGTCCTCTATGACGTGGGCCACCAGTGCCGCCTCCAGTACGGGGCCTACTCCGCCTTCTGTGACGACATGGACGTGAGTGTGGGGTGCGCACGGGGCGGGGGGCTG
>RCUC01102490.1:0-13114 GCA_003697995.1 Taxidea taxus jeffersonii
AAAAAAAAAAATGTCACAAGAAAAGATTTTGAAGTGAGTGAAAATGAAAAACACCAAAATTAGCGAGATGGGGCTAAAATGTTGCTGAGGGTAATATTTATAGCTTTAGGTTCTTAAAAAGAAAAATGTTTAAAATCTACGAACTAAGTTTCCTTCTTAATAATAAAAGAGAAAACATTAAAGTCAATTAAGTAGAAAGAAGGAAATAATAAATGTAAGAGATAAATCAATGAGGTAAAAAACAGACAAAAGAGTGAAAATTATGAAAGCCCAATACTTATTCTTTAAAAAAATAGAAAATAATGGTCTTCTTTTAAGACTATACAAAAGGAAAAGAGAAAAATGCAACATAACAATCTCAGGTATAAAATAATTTTATCAAAACAGATACTAGAGATAAAAAATTTAAAAAGGATATGATGTAAACAACTGTGTGCCAATAAATTTGATAGTCCAGATGAAATGAAACTGAAAAAAATAACTTAACCAAAATTAACATGAGAAAAAACAGGATGCCCAAAATACCCTGTAACTCTTAGATAAATTGAATTTGTAACAGGAATAAAAAAAAATCTTGCCACCAAGAAAAATCCTTTCATGAAACCTAGATTGTGAATTTACCTGAATGCTTAAATAAGGAAAAAAAAAAAAAAAAGCAATCTTATACAAATTCACTTTTATGTGGTCATCATATTTTGATACCAATGTCTGACAAAGATGCTATATGTAAAGAAAATTAGAGACCAAAATCACTCATGAACATGGATATAAAAATCCTTAACAAAATATTAACATGTAGAATCAAGCAACATCTAAAAAATAATACATCATTACTGAATGCAGTTTATCCCAGAAATGCAAGTTCTGTTTAACAGTGAAAAAAAAATCCATGTAACTTAGTAGATTAACAGAACAAAGGAGAAACAATTCCACCTAAAATCAAGAAGAAGGCAAATTTGTCCTATCTCATTACTTCTGTTCAATATTGAGGCCTTAGCTCATGTAATAAGGTAAGGAAAAAAAATAAAGTCATAGATGTTAGAAATAAACAATAAAACTAGGGTTACTTACAGACAACATGATAAATTTGTCAGAAAATCCTAAGGAATTCTAAAAGACCTAAAAGGAACAAATTTAACATGGTCTCAATGTAAAAGATCAATAGACAACATTACTTGTAGTTCTCTAAAGTATTAGTAAACAAATGAAAAATAAGATTACAAAATGAATCAATACCATTTGCAATATTATCAGACAACTTAAATGACTAATTATATACTTAACAAAAACATACAAAGTCTGTACCCTAAAAACATGGTTAGGAGAAATTTAAAAAGACCTAAATAAATGGAAAGAAATACCACTATCATAAATTAAACAACTCAATATTGTTAACATTTTAATCATATTTACCTATAAATTCAATGAACTACAGTTAAGTGCCTGATAGTTACTTTTCTTGACAGACTGGTAAGTTGACTCTAAAATTTATATGAAAGTTCAAACAATATAAAAGACTCAAAAATTAAAAACAAAATATGGTTGTAAAAATTATCACAGAGGTAGAGTAATCATCAAAAGTGGTGTTAATATAAGGATAGTCACATAAACCAAAGAAACAGATGAGAGTTTCCAGAAACAGAGTTATTTCTACATGGTCAACTAATTTTTAACAAAAGTACCAGTGCAGTTCAGTGGGGGAAAGGACAATTTTGTACAAATTGTACTGGAATAAGTAGGTAAATTTATAGGGCCAATAAGCCTCAGTCTTTACTTAAATCACAGACAAAAATTAGTTAAACAAGGCTCATGGGCCAAAATGTGAAATTTCAAATGATTTAATGTTTAGATTTTAAAATTTTATTTATTTATTTATTTAAAAGAAAGGGGGGGAGGGGAGATGGGGTAGAGGGAAAGGCAAAGAGAAAATCTTAAGCAGTCTCCACTCTCAGCATGGACCCAGACCTTGCTCTCACAACCTGAGATCATGACCTGAGCCTAAATCTAACCAACTGAGCCATCCAGAAACCCCTCAAATGATAAAAATTTTAGAAGAAAATTAATATTTTTTAGAAAATGCAGTGACTTGGAAAATAAAATGATTTCATCATTAGTTTGGGGTAAGCAACAATTTCTTAGAGAAAACACAAAAATAATAAGAATGAAAAAATGAACTGGATTTTATTGAAATTAAAATGTGCTTCCATAAAAAGTCATTAAAACTGAGAATGAAAAGACAACCAAGGTGAAACAAATATTTCCAAAACACATGTACTTTGCAAAGAACTTGAATTTAGGTTGTATAAAGAATTCCTACAAGGAATAACAACAGTGACAAAAGCCTCAGTTAAAATAGTGAACAGACTTAAATAGGTCCTCAACAAAAGAAGATACATAATATATATTCAAGACAATAAGCAATGAGAAGGGGCTCAGCATGATTAGCCATCAGAGAAATAAAAATTAAAATACTCACACCTGAATGTCTAAAATTAAGAAAACTGACATCACAAATCTTGGTAAAGAGATGGATAAGCTAATACTTTCATACCTGCTGGTGGAAGTGGAAAATGGTACAACCAGTTTTGAAAACTGTTGGACAGTTTGTTTTAGATTTAGAAATATGTTTACCCTATGATTTATTAAGATTGTGCCTAAATGAGGAAATGGGCAAATATGCCCTTGGAAAGACATGAACAAGAATATTAATAGCCTGCTCTACAAGAGTCAAAACATTATTTCAATACCAATGCTATCATCAATAGAATGGACAAATTAATTGTGATATGTTCATACAACAGTCCTCAGAAGAAAAATTTCCTACTGACACATTCAAAAACATGGACAGATTTCCAAAACACTTTGGTCAGTGACAGAACCAGACACAAATACTGTATGTGATATTATTTCATTTCTATAAATTTTAACAAGACTGGATAGAAAGTGTGATAATAGATCAATAATTGTCTATGGGGATGAGAAGTGAATTAAAGGAAGTACTAGGCCACATTCTGAGGAAATATTCTGTCTTGATTGGGATGGCTGTTACACAGATGAATTTATCAAAATTTATCTAATTACACACTTAAACTCTCTGAATTTCACTGTGTATAAGCTTCATTTCAATTAAAAAATATTCTGCCATGATATGGAATGGCCTTTGAGAGAAAATTAAATTCAGCTGCAGAAAAATAAAATTAACAGCTATTTGCACACCTTTGTACTTAGTAAAAATACAAAAGCACTCTCAAATTCTTGCAACCAGTACATTAACCAAATAAAGTAAACATTTTTAAGTACAAGAGAGGAAAATATCATAGTGATAATTTCTGAAATGTGTGAAAATTAGCATTTTTTAAATTCTGATTTTTTTCTTGTCACTTAAAACATTTGCATTTCAAGTTTTTCCTATGTTCTACCAAATTCTGTTTATCTGATAAAAATTGTCTTAAATATAGAAAGCTATAAATGAACAGCACTGATTCTTATTTATTTTTACATGTTCTTTGCCAGTCTTCATAACAGTTGATATTTAACATTTAAAATTGAAAAGAAAGCATAAAAATTTACTATCTCTCAAAAATAGGATAAAGATTTCATTTTATTTTGAAAAATATGGAAACATGTCAGAGCCATATTGTTCATTTACAAATTGAAAACACCATACCACATTTTCTCCTTTAGGAAAATTAATAAAATTTGTGTTTTGCTCAAAAAATATTAATGATCTAAGATTAGGAACCAGGCCCAATATTTCTTAGGAGTGTTCAATGTAAACTGGTATCAAATATTTAATTTTGCAAAGGCATTATTTCATAGAAATGCATTTAGTAATAATGAAAAAGGATCACCTGTTAGTTTTTAGTTTGAAGAAAATTCAAATTTGACATTGTAGACACTTCTTTTCCTGGATGTTATAGGACAGGGTTATGTATTTACCTGCCTGGTAGGCATTTCACTCTACCCTTCATTCCTAAACCTCTACCAGGAATGTCTTTGATGCTTATAGGTATGTTTCAGATTAGGTGGGAAATGCAAAGAATGAATGTCAGGATTATTAAACATTTTCATTTCCCATTCGAATTCAAGAAAGCACTAGTCAACAAGAAGGGGAAATACTTCCCATGATCCTATTTCATGTTTCTCTGTATGACTAAACCATTCTCATTCTCCTTTGTCATATTTTAATTAGTATCTTTAAAAATTGTAAAGGTTACAGCAGGTCTCACAAACTCAAAAATCTATCAGGTCATGTAGGTGTTGATGAGGGAACAGAAGGCAAGCTGAGGACAAAGCAGAAGCTGACACCCTGCAACCTCTCACCCACCATGGGATATATGTAACATTCCTTAGGCACTCTTGGCTACCCTAAAGGAAAAACAAATAGTTAACTTGTAGAGATCATAATCCTGCAAGACTCCAGTCTCCCTCCATTTGCAAATGTCCTAGTGATTTACAGGGAAGGAGCTTTCTTATCAATAGCTTAATTTCCAGAGACCCATAACTCGATTCCGGAAGCCCTAACACCCACCTCCCCTCTGTAAAATTGAGGGAGGCTGAGGCCAAAGGAAATGTAAATAAAGTTCAATTTCTTCTAAACCTAAAGTTCAATGACAAGGACATGTGATAGGAGGAGTGTGACATTCTACCAGGAAACTCTCAACTCTCTACATGTTGGTACCTCAGTAGAAGGAAAAACAGCCTTGGCTTGACAATAACCAGGCCTCCAGTATCCTGAGAATCTTCATTAGTATAGGACACTCCTTCTGGACACCCCCTTTGTCCTCACCTCCCCAGCTCCTGAGTATATAATCAGACACTCCTTGGGATCGCAGGGCAGCAGCTTTTTCTGCCCATGGGTCCTGTCCCCATGCTTTAATAAAAATCACCTTTTTGCACCAGAGACATCTTAAGAATTCTTTCTTGGTTGTCGGCTCCAGACCTCACTTATATTCTAAAACTTCATCAGTGTCATGAATAAATGAGGTGTGAATGTAAATAACTGAGCACCATGGTGAGGCTGGTGACCTGGCTGCCTCCACAGCAGGGGCCACCCAGCTTGGCATAGTACCTTCTAGAACTTAAGCATTTTGATAAGAGCCAGAATGTCCACATCTATATGCAAGATGTTTGATGTTGAAAATAAAGATTCAAAAAATGTTAGATGGTGTGTAAGCTAAAGAGAGTCCACCTTGTAATCCAACACTATTTGTGAAACATCAGTTTATATCTCTCAATGGTAGAGATGAGTTGGGGGAAATCAGAGTGGGAGACGAAACATGAGAGACTGCGGACTCTGAGAAACAAACTGAGGGTTTTGGTGGGGTGGGGGCTTGAGTGAACCCGGTGATGGGTTTTATGGGGGGTACATATTGCATGGAGCACTGGGTGTGGTGCATAAACAATGAATTCTGGAACACTGAAAAGAAATAAAATTTTAAAAAGAGGAATATCGGTTTACAACCCGTGAAATAAAAGTATATTTCTTAATTAACCTCACAGAGAGTACAAGGAGAGATTTTTATCACTTCCTTTTATAATGACCAAAAAAAAAAAAAAAAAAAAGGACACAGAAAGTCTAAGAGTTAAGTTAATCATAGAACTATAACTAGGTCCTGTACGCAAATCTTCTGATTTTTAATACATCGTTCTCTCACAAACATTGAACTAGGCAGCCAATCTTCCAAAACTGGTATCAACAGAAAGCAAGTTCAGGTGAGGGAGCAAAGGTATCTCTAGGCAAACTGTTCTTTTTCCCTCTTCTTTGCCTTTGGCTTTCGTCTGCCCGTAGTCATTTAGTCACTTCTTCTTCCCCTTATTTATCCTGCCCCAGATTCCATGGTTTAGAAAGAAAAATGGTGAACAAAATCCTACTAAGAATACAACATGAGGGGGCACCTGGGTGGCTCAGTGGGTTAAAGCCTCTGCCTTTGGCTCAGGTCATGATCCCAGGGTCCTGGAATCGAGCCCCACATCAGGCTCTCTGCTCAGTGGGGAACCTGCTTCCTCTTCCCTCTCTGCCTGCTTCTCTGCCTACTTGTGATCTCCATCTGTCAAATAAATAAATAAAATCTTCAAAAAAAAAAAAAAAAAGAATACAACATGTATGGTTATTAGGCATAATTTGAACTTTAAAGTGAAATGCCAAAGAAAAGTAAATACTTAATTAAACCAAATTACATAATGTTTAAATTTGAGGCATCTATCTACAGACCAGGCAGAAAGCTAGGGTTGACACAGAGGTGTATAGAACCACTCAAATTTATGGATGCTGTACTTCTTTGGTGACTGCCATTGAATGCATTCTATTCTGGGATTGAGTGATGTTTGAGTAATTTGAGCCAAAAAGATTTAAGAAGTTTTTTAAAGCTACCCTGTATTTTTCTTTCTTATAACCTTAAGAAAAAATAGACAACAGCAGATAATTTAACTAATGACTCATTTATGTGTTAATTCTAAAGCATCATAGTGCCATAACCTTAACAAATAACATATTAGTAACTCACTTCTTCTTTGTTATTCTAATTTAGGAGAGTCTAAGAACATTCTAAGATATACAATATGCCAAGGAAAAGGGCGCTTAACACATTTCACTGCTAACAGTTGTTACTATAAAGTTGCAAAAGCTGTACCTTTTAAAATCACTCAGGTTTACTACTACAAACATAATAATTCTGCATTTACTACTTACCTGGGAATTTTCATCTACAGTTTCAGGAGAATTTCAGTGAAATTCAATCCAACAACTATTAGGAAATAGATCTATTTTGTTTCCTCTTCTTTGTTACTATGTATAGATCACTAGATTGTAAGGTCCTTCTTCTAGTACATATACTGATGGGCTAGCCATATGATACATTGTAGTTGTTCAGTGAAACACTTCTCTCCTTATTTATTAATATATAAGAAACAAACTTAAATCCATCAAAAAAACAAAACAAACAACACCTCTCTTTTCAAAGCTTTTAACAAAAGATATCACAAGATTTCAAATATGTCTTGAGATTATTGGTAAAACCTCATATTACCAAGTCTAGGTATATTCTCAGTAGGATTGATCCCTTTATATAGATACAATCCAAAATAAATGTGACTGCATTTCTTAAGGTATTGTTTAGAAATGAGGATGGACAGATAACAACATCACGCCTGAGCCACACACATACTTGTCTAGTGTGTTTGCGTGTGTGTGTGTATGTATACACATGTATATGCGAATATGTATGCATGTATATATAATATGTATTTACATATAATGTTATAATATTTATATATATAATGTGAATAATATATCATTTTCTTATTTTTGCTTTAGCAAAGATAATAAATGTAACTAAGTAGAAGATTAGGAAGGGTGTGGGGAATAACAGTTCACTTTTGAGCTCTGAAAATAATAATGTAACATGTCCATATGTGTTTTTGGCAATTTAATCATCTACAGAAGCCATAATTGCCATTATGGCTTATGTTATGTTATAATTATGTTCTGAAGCTGACATTTTTGGTTTGATGAAAATATACAGCCACTAAGGAAGACTATTCTTTACTTCTACCAAGAAACTTGATACTAAAAAAGCTTTCCAACCAAGGAGAAATGTAACTCAGGCCTACAATAACCTCAAAAGCTATCATTTGTCTATCAAACAACAAAATGTGCGTATATTCAACACAGAGAAGAAATAATACTCTTCTGTATTTCTTTGGAATTCTCAATCTTAGCAGGGTTTTGGGTGTACCAAAATAGAAACAAATTAGAAAATTCATATCCTCTAAAAAAACCCCACAAAACATCTCTTAAAGTTCAAATCCACTATTTATCAGAATTGCTCAACTGAAGTAGTTGAGATAGAGAGGGTATTTCAGATTATGCCTATACCATTAAAATTTTTCTTACAATATTATTAGTTTTTGTATAATATGGGATAATTTACTATACGTTTTAAGCAAATCTTGTTTTATAATACAACGTTAGAGAGCATTTCATATAGTAGGTACTTGGTAAATATTCTCTCTACCTTTCCAAAGAGATACCTACAAAACATGTTATGTAGGAGTAAATGATTTGTCATGTTACTTCTCTTTGATTTCTATTTTTTTAAAGATTTTATTCATTCATTTGAGAGAGAGAGACAGGGAGAGAGACAGAAAGAGCACAAGCAGGGGAAGATGTGAGGGGAAGGGAGAAACAGACTTGCCACTGATCTGGGAGCCCAATGCGGTGCTCAGTCCCAAGACCCTGGGATCATGACCTGAGCGAAGGCAGACACTTAACCATCTGAACCACCAAGACATCCCTGATTTCTATTTGTAATTCAAATGTTAAAAGTCAACTCTTATCAAGATTTTTTTCCACAAAATTTAATGCAGCTCAGCAATAACCCAAATATTATGAGTCAGTTAGAAAACACTTACTGGGTACTTACACTCTGCCTGATACTTTTTTAGGTATTAAGAAATGTAGAAATAAAAACTCCTCCCTTAAGTAGTTTTCAATCTAGTTAGAAAGACAAAAATAACAGACAGCAGAGGAGAAAATGTAACATAAGAACAACAGCTGAATTTGAATGGTGCCAGAAATTTATAGCATTAGATTTGTCAATTACCAAAACAAATTGATGGGCTACATTACAACTCACTCTTAGAACATTTATTTGTTTTTGTACTCTAGTGTTTGGCACTAGTTATAGTCTTACTGGGGGAGAAAAGATCTGATGGCATTTGTTTGAACAATAGCTTAACTTGATCATTTGGAGAATGAAGACAAGTGAATGTTCTTACCTTTTTTTCATGGATTATTGACTAAATGGGGGGGAGAAGCTTTTTTTCTTTCACATGATTCTGTTGAAACTATATAATGAATTATTTAATTGGCTTTCCTTTCTAAGGATAATTTATTTAAAAAAATATGAAGCATTAAAACTCCAGAAAAGTCTGATAGTCTTAAAATATCACACATTAAATTTGTCAAGCATAGGGGAAAATGGGGCTGGGGGAGCTTTTAAAATATAACTAGGCAACCAACAAAAATAATAAAATTTATTTAAAATACTATACTTTTAAAAAGGCTGTGTTAAATCCCTAAGTTTAAATAAATACTATTACAAATAATGAAATTTATTTAAAAAATAAAAAGATAGGGGTGCCTGAGTGGCTCAGTGAGTTAAGCCTCTGCCTTTAGTTCAGGTCATGATGTCAGGGTCCTGGCATTGAGCCCTGCTCAATCCCAGAGAGCCCCAGGCTCTCTGCTCAGCACCCCACCCCCCCACCTGCCTCTCTGCCTACTTGTGATCTCTGTCTGTCAAATAAATAAAATCTTTAAAAAAATAAATAATAAAAAGATAGAAGTGATTTGATGAAAGGGAGATATGAAGGGTTGAAAATGCTAATTATGAAGGTAAGGTGAAAGTGGACAAACACAGGCAAAGTGTGATAACACCTCTAAGAATGACCCTATAGCTGAAGTGAACTAGCAGAAGATATGGGCATATGGACAATATTCAATTCCTCTTGCTTCACTCAGCTTTGTATGTATACTCTGCATTTTGGGTGCTGCTACATGGTGGTAAAAATCAGTAATTTGTCAGAAAAATTGTTTATGTAATACTGTGGCTTCCACATAAAGATGGCAGCATTCCTTAAGTGAAATAAGCCAGGAACAGAAGATAAATACTGCATGATATCTCTTAGGTGTGTAATCTACAAAAATAAATAAGCAAACTCATAGACACAGATAATGAAAATAGATAATAGAATGGTCGTTACTCAGGGCTTGGAGATGGGGAAAATAGGGAGAAGCTGGAAAAGGTGGCAAACTTTCAGCTATGAGATGAATAAGGTCTCAAGATCTAATGTGAAACATGGTGATTTTGGTTGAAAATGCTATAATGTATAATTGAAATTTGCTAAGAGAGTGGAACTTACATGTTCACACACATATGAAGAGCTAAATATGCAGGGTGGTGGATGTGTTAACTCGATGCTGGTGATCCTTTCACAAGGTAGATGCATATCAAACCATCATGTTGTACTCTTAAATAGATTACAATTCATTTGTCCATTATGCCTTAATTAAGCTGAAAAAAAAGTCCACATTCCTCTCTATACCAATCGTTAGTGAGCTATTTTACATTACAGAAACTTATGTAGAAGAACAAATTTCAATTGCATTAATAATATATATATTATATTTGATTATCAAAGGGAAATTTTTTTCCTTTTTTAAATGAACACTAGGATATTCATATTCATAAAATTATTTTAATAATCTTTCACAAACTATTGGAGAATAAAATACTAAAATATTTAAGACACAACTAGTAAATGTTAAAATCAAGAGTCACAAAATGAATCTTCTAGACTCCTGATCACAATATTACCCTTCTGGCTTCATTGTCCTTGCATATAATACTTTCTTTTCCTTTGCTAGGCTGACAACTTCTTACTTACCTTAAAGAATCTCCTCCTTATGGAGATTTTCTTCCTTGAGAAGAATCTCTTCTCTAAAGCTTACCTTGACTATCTATCGGAGGATTTCTCATGTCTTTGACCAACCACTGGTCAAAACTTTGTCCAGATCTTTTAGGATATGTGTTTAAATGAGAACAGGTATGATAAATAAAATGGGTTCTTTTGGTCACCAAAATCAGTGCTTGCATGATGCATACCAAGTGTTAAATAAGCATGTGTTGAATAAACAAGGAAGTACTTATCTCTGCCTAGGAGATGTTGAGATGGATTAAAATAAAAAGTGCATAATTAGTTTGGTTTCTCCAGAATGAATTCAGGGACTGAGGAACATGAAGAAGGTGGTTATTATAAGTAGTGGGGATGGTTAACCAAAACCCACAGTGACATTAGTTATGGTCATATCAGTTTCATAAAGTTAAATTTCAGGAACCAAAATGGAAATAATGCAAGCTGCGATTATTATGGCTATGACTGATGGCAGCAACAAGTAGTTTTCTCATCTGCACAATTGTGGTTGCTACTAAAAGTTCAATCTTGAATTTATTTCAGTTCTACGTTTTTCATAAAAATTCTTTGAGATAGATGGGCTTATTTTAATAAGTCAAATAATCACCCAGAGTACACATCTGTTACTTTCAACTGAGAGTAACCTTGGATAAGGTATTAGAGTAGAGATTTTTTTATTGGTGGTATAGTTGTTTTAAAAATGGGAATTCATTTTATAGACAGTTATTCATTGCATTTACATAACCAAACATAGCATCCATTTCTTATTTAATTTCCACAACATATAAAATTTAAAAGAACATGAATTAACTGAATGGCTTACAAATGGTGGTCATTTCAGCATGATCTCTATAGTTAATGTTTATGGAAAATGTGAAAAGCACAGGTTGATTCACTATTTTGAATTGTCTTCCTATAACAGTAATGAGAAAAACTGGGGCTGCCTGTAATTATACAACATACAATGGTACAAAGAACACAATACTTTGTCTGCTTGAGATGCCCTTTTTGTCTGTATTTACCAAGACTCTCTTAGTCACCTTTCTAGGTGTATTTCAGGTATCACCTCTGTGATGCCATAAAAGATCCACTGAAGGAGAGTTAAAAAAAATACCACTTCTTACACCATTAGTGTTCTATACATATTGTAATAAAAACTATTTGTCTTAGCAATTGTTAATCTATATACCTTATTAAGCTATTAACTTCTGAAGATCATGATTTACATACCTTTATAATTTGAGTACTTCAGAGAGCTCCTGAAACAATATAGCAGCTCAATATACTTTAAGTAAGTAGAATGAATGAATGAATATGATCAATATTTTGAAAACAATAATGAAAAACATAGGAAATCAAATTGATATCAGAATACAAGTTAAATTTAGGTCTCAGAAATAAAAAAAAAATATATAAATATCACATAACTACATTTTGCATGTATTCAAATGCTTTGATGGCAAATCTAGGGTAGTGCAGAGAAAGAAAAATTCTGCAACAAAGATCAGAGCTAACACTTTCAAATAAGAAGTACAGGGGAAATTGCCAAAGGTGTTAAGATGTGAAAAAAAAAAAATGAGAGCAAAGTGTGCATAAGAGCTTCAAACCAACCTGTCCTAAGCTCTTCAGGTGATGGCCTTGGGGAGAGACTGGTACACTCAGAGAACTAGAAGCATCAAATATCACTATTTCAATCTCTTCCTGGAAAGATGAAGAGTCAGAGGCCAGGGAATTTAATAGACTTATCCATATTATTAAGAGGTGAAGAAGCCAAGCTGGGAATCCCAGTTAGAAATGGGATAACAAGGGCTGGGTTCTCATCACAAAATGCCAAAAACAAAAACAAAACTCAAAACAAACAAAAAACTTTTGAAACCATTTTCTACAACTTTGTTTTTGTTTTTATTGGGGTTTTAGTTTTTTAAGATTTTATTCACATATTTGAGAGGGATAGAGAGGAAGGGAGCACAAGCTGGGAGCCCTACATGAGGCTCCATCCCAGGACCCTGGGATCCTGACCTGAGCCAAAGACTGACTGAGCCACACAGGCACCCTGGGGCTTTTGTTTTCAAAACAAAAATTCTGCAACTGAAGGGGCAATGGCTGCTGTTGGGAGGTGGCATAGTTAGCAACAGAATTCAGATTTACTGTATTTACCATATTTCCAGTCTACTATTCTAGTTTAGTGTAGTAGTAAGAGTTATTAGCTTTAGAGTGATATCAACTTGTGTTAGATTACTGCCATCACAGCCTACTATGATGTTGCCCTGAACAAATTGTTGTCTAAATATCAACCTTTGGATCTGTAAAATGGGATCATCAATAGTGTCCAGTTCATACTGTTGTCCTAAGGAGTAAATGAGATAATGTAGGACAAATGAATAATGCACACCCCAGAAAATAAGGTGATGGTAGGATTCATAATCTCTAAAGATACTACAGCAGGGGGCACCTGGGTGGCTCAGTGGGTTAAAGCCTCTGCCTTCAGCTTGGGTCATGATCTCAGGGTCCTGGGATCGAGCCCCACATCAGGCTCTCCGCTCTTCGGAGAGCCTGCTTCCCTCTCTCTCTCTCTGCCTGCCTCTCTGCCTACTTGTGATCTCTCTCTGTCAAATAAATAAATAAAATATTAAAAAAAAAA
>RCUC01102492.1:0-22005 GCA_003697995.1 Taxidea taxus jeffersonii
GCCGCAGGAGCGCCTGCCCCACACGGCAACACAAGGCTTCTCCCTGCGATAGCTGTTCTTTAACTTTTTAAAGGGCACTGAAATCCTTTTTTAAAAACTTAAAATCTAATGCAGAACCCCAATATAAGATACGATCTAGGTGGCATTTTCTCACTGTAAGTGTGTAAAAAGTTCTTAGAATAACATACACCAGTAAAACAGTGAAGCCACCTTTAGAGAACACACAAGCTGAAATATGAAATTACAGAAGACAGGTCTAGCCTCGACACCTAAACTCCCAGTTTGTTTCAGTTGCTCTGGACGGCCTAGCACCCAAATCTTGCACAGGTAAATGACTGCAGGTGGCAGGTGTTCTCAACCACGTGCCTCGTCACCCCAGGGATCGCCTTACTCCCACTCTGAGGGCCTGAATCGCTCAGTCTCACACCGGGGCAGAGCCTAACATGGGGGCGCAGCGCAGACCTCCGGACTGAAGCCGACATCTACACGGGGCTCCTTTAGCTGCAGACACCTGCACCTCCATCAGGCGGACTTGAAAAAATCCTGGTGTGCGTACTGCCTTTATTGCCTCTTCTTAAATCATCACAGTACACTTTGAAAATGAAGCTCCAACCTGAAGTCGAGAGAGCTTAGCACTACCTCCTTGGAACCTGAGAGCTGGGCCGAGTCTGAGCAGGGGTCTCAGGGCCCGGTGGTGAGCACAGCAGCGCAGGCGGCTACCCCCGGGCAGTTCCAGAGTCGCCTGCTGCTTGATCTCAGACTCTCTGGGAAGAAAGGGCCCCTTCTGCCGCTCAAAGCAAGTCCGGAACCACTGTACGGGATGACCTAACACCTGGGGTCTACATTTTTCCATCCTGTGGACCACCGCCACCAACCGATAAGCCCTGCGATGGCCTCTGGAGAAGATGCAGAGCCTCTAGCGTCCAAGAGTCAGGTAAAAAGGTGTGAAAACCCCGTGTGAGTGTGCTAAGTGAGAGCATGTGCAAAGCGAGACAGGAAATGTGAAATGGAAGGAGGGCCAAGAAGGCACTCAGAGGAGGGATGGCTTCTGCCCTCTGCACCCGTGATGCCGGCAGCAGGCCTGCCAGGAAGCCGCCAGGAAGCCGCCTACCAGCCCTGCGCGCTGGACGGAAAGCAGCTCTTCCTCACTGAGGACGGTAACAGGACTCTGCACTGTACATTATGTTCTTACAGGACTGCCCAATAGGATTGACCTAGAAATACTGTCTCAAGAAAAAGTTCCTCCAGAACTTCATTCAGAGTACCAAAACTGCAGCCTGCCCTCTACAGACCAGGGAAGGGATGTGACCCTCTCCGGGAGGCATGCAGGGCAGCAGGAATCCCGGGCAGTACAGTACACAGTGCGGCCAGACTGATGTGTTAGACGACTGCCCACCGGGGGTAAAGCAGATGCTGATTGGTTGTCTTGGCACAGGAAACACCAAAGCAAGGCAGCTGCCAGATAAAGACAGTCAAAATGATGCTCTCCCTAAAATTTTGGCCTCTAACATTATGTAGAAAATGTCATATCCTTACCAAACCACTACAGCTACAGAAAATCCCCCAAATAAATACATTCAAAAAGATAAGATTATAAGAAAGCCCAGGGTTACTATTTGGCAAAATATCTACGAAATTACCTAATCGAACTGCACCTACTGCAACTTCAAAGAAAAACAATACAGCATTTTGACGGGGCACCTAATCCTGCGTTCAACTCTCCCTGGTAAAAGCAAAATTCCAAAGACACCAGCTCGACATACAAAAGCGTTGCCCTGTGTGACCAACATTCGCTGGAAACAATGTCCGGGAGGCCACACGCTCTCTGGCAACCACTGGGTGAACAGCAGCGGTGAGAACCTCCAGGAGGGCAAACGAGCAAAACCGAGAGGCAGAGCCTGGCAAGGAGCTACATGTTCCAAACCCGGGCACATGTTCTGGGTCCGAAAACCTCTACAGAGAACTGTACAGACAGATGAGCCACGGGACCCTCGGGAACACGGCGGTCAGCACCAAGGGGGGCCACGAAGAGCGGCTGCCCCAACTGCTCTCATCTCGAGGCCAGCTCTGTTTGAAATATGACTTCCCCTTAAGGAATTTAAATTAATTCTCACAGATCTACAGCAGCCTGGTCAGTGAAATTAGGAGCACTGGAGTTAGCAATGAAAATGGGTAAGTGAAAAAAGCAAGTTAGTTTTCTGCCACATTAATCCTAATATTAAAATAAAACCAGGTTACGGATTATGGCTCATGGCTCTAAGTAACCAGGACACTCAATCAGCATTTCAGGGCTCAAAGTGAAGCCAAAGAGCTTTCACGGGTCCCTACAGAGAAGACAATGACCGCTCCAAACGAATAACAGACTTCATTATTAGCAGAAAGTAAGCACTTACAAAAAGCTTAATTCAAACTTAATTTGAGAAAAGGACAGTGTCTAGCACGTGAGCCAGAGGAAACTGCAGGACAGCAGTGCCGCTGGGCGCCTGGGCCAGGCGGCCTCCCAGCGACACACCAGCCCGCCTGAGCACGCCGGCGGCTGTGTACTGTACTTACCCCGCTCCACTCTACGCTCATACTCACTTCCTCCCCTCCGTCAGGGCCGCTCTCGTACTTGACCACGTCCACGTTCAGACTCTCCCGGCTTCTCCGCTTCTCCATGTTCTCAGGGTCATTCAGCACTTCGGCTACTCTCTGTTTGTGAACATTGTCAAGACCCTGTGAGCCAGGCAAGGGGGAAAGGGTTGGAGCCATTAGAAGGAAGCTTGACGAAGGACTTCTAGGACAGCTGAGCCTCGCCCGGGGAAAAAACAACCCAGAGACAGCACTTAAACCCAGAAGAGTGATTCTCAGGAATATACACTTCAGACATTTCACTCTTCATAAAGCTTAACTCAATTCACAAAAACAGCAAATACTGGGCCCCCGCGAGTGATCTGCACACTGAAGTATTCACAAGGCAACGTAGTGATGCACACAAATTTGAAATGCTGTGCCCAGAACAGGCCTGGCGGACAGAGCAGTGGGGGTGCTGTGCTCGAGAGCAACGAACATCCACGATGGGATCTGGGAGGCAGGCAAGCGTGCACTTCCCTCTACTTCTCTGCTGGCCAAGTCTCACGGGAGGATGCGGGGGAAACACTCCCGCCAGGGAGTGAGGAGAGCAGCAAGCCCTCGCCTCACTTCGGCAGGGAGGGCCCCGCGCGCACTCGGGCTAAAACATCCCCGCGCCACAAACATGGCCGAGACTGTTCTCCACGTGCATTTCGGTTCAAAAGACCCAGACGCGACATGTTCCCTATTCTAAGTGGGGTTTTAACCCCCGCAGCTCCTGCAACTGTGACATCTGTACCGACTTTCACAGTTTCCTCCCCAACAGGCACACACCTCAAGCAGACGTGCCGCTGTGACTCTGACGGTAAGGCAGACCGCGGCCCCTCAGCCGGCGGGAGGGCATCATTCCGGGAAAGCACAGACAACGGCTTCCTTTAAATTCCTGCAACTCCTGACCCGACTTGGCTCACGTGATACACACTAGCCCGGCACTTGAGAACAAAGCCCAGATTATTGGCAAGACTCCTGAAGATGAGCGGTGGGCACGCTCTCGGGCCAGGGTGAGCACCAGGACGGCCTGAGCCGCCCTGCCTCCCCAGCAGGGCCCGCACGCAGCCAGGCCCCCAGCCCACGGCCGGCGCCTCAGGGCGCTGTCCCCCACGCAGCCCTCCAGAGCCAGAGGAGCCCCGAAGGGTGACGGGCCTGAAGAAGGGGGCACGGGCAGGAGGCAGCACTGCTACCGGGTCTTCTCTCACCACTCTGCACAGATTCCTTTGGAAGAAAAGAGCTCTCAGGCGTACATGGGCTATTTTAATCTCAGACAGAAAGTGGCCATAAACGAGCGCACAATGGCCGATGTATGTACCACTGAGGAAGGGGGAAAACTTACCCTCGCCTCTCCAACCCTCCAAAGAAAAACCGAAACCAAACCCCCCTTTAGGCAGTCTCGCCTGCGGACATGCGCGCTCGGAGTAACGCATCCACTCGTTCCTCGGCAACCTCCCCGCCACGGGGCAGCACGCACGCCGCTCCCGGGTCTCCTCCCGGACGCCTCTCAGCCCGAGTCCGCGCTCTGAGTACGGATGGAGGCACCGTTCGGCAGCGGCGGTGACCGCACCAGCTCGCGACGCCCCAGCGGCGGGCACGGGGGCTCGCGCCGCTCCGTCCTGCTTGCTGTCTGCTCTGGGCCCGCGCCGGCCCGTCTGCGCGGCTGGGAAGCGGCGGGACCTGCACCTCCCTGCTGACGCGGACGCGGAGCATCTCTTCACGCTGTGGGCACTCGTGCGCCGCCAGCAGAGGAATGTCTACCCAGCTCCTCTGCTCGTTTCTAAACTAGGAGATCCTTCTCTCTTTACACGTCCTGGGTCCTCACCAGCCTGGTTTGCGAATACTTCCACCCATCTCTGTGGGGGGCTTCGCTTTCCCGACAGTGTCCCAAGTGCACCTACACTTCTAATTAATGTTGGTGAATCTAACTGATCGAGATCTTTTGCGGCTGGTGCTTTTGGTGTCAGACATAAGCCTTCTGAACAATATAACTTGCCTCGTGCAAACCAAAATATTTCCTATTTCTAAATTAAGCTTTTGACAAGTCACGTAAAAGAGAGTCATTACACTCAAAGGCCCAATAAGTGAGTTAAAAACAGAAGTCAGGTCACTGACCTGTTTACGGGACCTCATGGCGGCTTCTTCCAGTGTTTCTGCAGCTTCAAACTTGCCTTGACGTCTGTAAAGTGCCCCAAGGTTTTTCAAAGTAGTTGTAACAGTTGGACTACAAGAAAGCATCAGATACACAGATTTATTAAATACAAGTTTCAGAACTACTGCTGACCGCACAAAATCTAAAGCACTAACAAACACGTTTGTGAGAGTATTTTTTAAATTTCTATAGTACTTTTTTAAACTATAAAATTCCAGTAATTTTTTTTTTAAAGCAGGCTCCATGCCCAGCATGGAGTCCAATGTGGGACTTGAACTCAAGACGCTGAGATCAAGACCTGAGCTGGGATAAAAGAGTTGGATACTTAACTGAGCCGCCCAGGCGTCCCTCTAAAAAGTTCTTCTCTCCCAATGGACCACCTGCCTACTTTTCGGCAGTGGGGCTGCCCCCAACACTCCCGTGGAGCCCTCTGCAGGGCCAGGGCCCACTGTGCTGAGCCCCGCACCAGCGCGACAAGCTCGTGTGCTCTCTGCAGGCCACAGCCGCTCTCACCACCCACCAGCCCCTGTGTCAGCAGAAGCGTGTGTGCTGGGCCCGAGGACCATCATGCCTGCCCCGGAGCAGAGCTTCTTTGTCGCCGGGCAGTAAAGAGGACACGGTGTTTGATGCTGCTGTACACCTCCCTCCTGTCCACAAGCAGAGGGGAAGCAGAGCAAGCACAAAGGGTCGGAGGCAGGTGAGTGCCGCACACGTGAGGAGCAAACAGTGTGCGTGGGGATGGGGCGCTGCTGCACTCCTGACAGCACTCTTAGAAAAACCTAGAAATAAACCTAGAAATACACCTAGGTGCTTTTCATATACAAGCGTCCTTCAACAGTTCTCTTTTCTTGTTAATGACAGGTGCTTGCGGCACAGAAATAAGCTATACCCCAGCTCCCTGAGACATTTACGCAGCAATGGAAAATACAAAGAAGATAAATTTCCTTTTTTATGGTAAGTGCTATGGGGAACCCAGAAGAGGGATGAGAGAACTTTCCGGGAACAGATGACCAGTAGACTGGTCTTCTGGGGAAGTTACAGTCATGAGAGGGAAAAGTCTGCCAGGAAGGTGTTCAAGTCAGGAGACGAAACAGAGGTGCGGGCAGCACAGGCTCGCCGGGCCAGCGGGGGGCCTCACACCGCCCGCTGCCACCCTACAGGCCCCAGAGGCGCCGAGGGCTGCGAGGAGAGGGAGTGGGGGCTCTGCCGCGGGCCAGACAGTGACTGCAGAGTCCTGCGGAATCCGGCCTGTCTCCAGGGTCTGCTCCAAGGCCACCCTGCATACTGGCTTCCCTCTTCGTTACCTCGTCCTCCTGCGCTTTGGCAGCCGTAGATATGGACAGAAGCCAAAGTTCACCAGCATTGCAGTGAGTTGTGTGTAGGTACATGAGCTCATTACAAAGTTACGGGTTTCTTGACTGGAATCTGGGAACAACGTGGGAGACCGTGCACACATACCACCTGAAGGAACTCTCCATGTTCAGTCATTTTACAAGGTGATCTTAAAGCACTAGCACCTTCCTGGACAGTTCTGTTTCTTCAGTTCAAAGGACATACCTAAATGGGCACCTGGATGGCTCAGTCAGCTGAGCGTCACAACTCTTGATTTCGGCTCAGGTCATGATCTCAGGGTGGTGAGACTGAGCACCGTGTCAGGCTCTGTGCTCAGCATGGAGTCTGTTTGTCCTTCCTTCCTTGTCTGCCCCTCCCCCAGCTCACTTGCTTCCTCTTACTCTATCTAATCTAAAACAAATAAAATTTTATTATTATTTTTAGATTTTACTTCTTTGAGAGAGAAAATGAGAGAGAGCGTGAGAAGGGGGAGGGCCAGAGAGAGAAGCAGACTCCCTGCCGAGCAGGGTCTCTCGGCTCCAGGATCATGACCTGAGCTGAAGGCAGTTGCTTTACCAACTCAGCCACCCAGGTGCCCCACAAAATAAATAAAATTTTTTAAAAAGAAAAAAAGACAGGGGGCGCCTGGGTGGCTCAGTGGGCTAAAGCCTCTGCCTTCGGCTCAGGTCATGATCTTAGGATGGAGTCCTAGTGGGGGGGGGGGAATCCCTGCTCAGCGGGGAGCCTGCTTCCCCCCACCCCCGGCCCTGGCCTGCCTCTCTGCCCACTTGTGATCTCTCTGTCAAATAAATAAAAGGAAAGAGAAGAAAAGAAAAGAAAAAAGTAAAAGAAAAAAAGACATACCTATCAACTTTGCAGGCTTTGTACCAGCCGCCATACTCTCCAAAAGATGTCCCGTCCTTTTGCTTTCCCTAGATCATAACAAATGAATATTTACCTTAAAAACAATATATCCAATTTAGAAAACCTCTCAAAATAGTATATTCTTACTTTGCATTCTTCTCTTTCTTCAGCGTGCATCCAAATGGGCTTATTTTCATCTAGGGGAGAAAAAACACCGAACTATGAAAGTGCAGCATGACAGGGCCCACGAGCAGAGGCTGCCCAGCGTCAGTGACTGCAAGTTCTCATTTCTCATGTGCTCCTCCTTACGTGTTCCGTTTTAGGGCCTGGACAGAGGAAGTTCACGGTGGAGCCTATGAGGGCGGAAGAAACAAGCAGATGCCCGTCCGCATGCAGCGCCGTGGACACACCCACGTAGACACACAATCCAATGTACCCACGCAGGGCACACAGGGGTCAAAGAAGCTGACGGATACGCGAGGACCCCTAAAATGCTTGCATACCGCGGGGGGTGTTCCGAATTTCAGAATGCCAGCATTAACCAGAGCTCTAAGAAAAGGGTAAGATGCTGGGAGCAGAGTGGAGAAAGACACTGATCAACATTCTCTTGAAGTCGTCTTAACTTTTGAGAACCTTGACCATGACACTCCATCCGTAAGTTCCTACACGACCAGCGTGCCCACACCATGGAGCATAAGCAAGCTCAAAGTGAAGTTTCTGAACAACTTTTATGAAAAGGAAAATGCCTGAGGCACAAGTATGAAAGAAAATAAGTAAAAGTATGGCTTAAGCACGTAAATCAACCAGCACAGAAAGAAAGACACTACAAATGTTAGAAGATGTATCTGGGTGTTGGAATCATGGGTGGTTTTCACATGCCATCGCTGCGTGAACTTTCAAGGATTCCCGCCGCGAGCACCCATCTCAAGTTCCAGAGGAAGAAACCGGTGCTCACACCGTCCTCACTAACGGCCAGACCTCGGCCAAGTCACTTCGTCTACCGTGTCCTCACTCCTGAAATTCACCGGACTGTTCAGAAAATTAAACATGCTCACACGCTGAGACCACCTCTCGAGAAGGCTCCTCGTGGGATCAGGCCTTGCCATGTCACAGGAGAAAGCTAAAACCCGATTCCAGTAGCGGCTTCAGGAAGCGAACAGTATCTGGGGCTACGAACAGCACGGAGCGCAGTCGGAGCCATGGAGCCATGCGAACCGCCGCGGCAGCCAGCCCGCAGCAAGCTAATGGCGCACGGGCGCGGACACACGGGTCACGCCAGAGCAGCAGGCCCGGGAGACGCAGGGGCACCCGTGGACAGCAACAGGACACATCTGCGTCTCGCGTCCTGCATGTGACACTTGTACAGAGGGCAAACACAGGAAAGCCGCTTTCACTAGAACTCAACTGGGCTCCATGCTACAGTTTTTAGAAAAGAAGCCAGCAAATCCTAAGGAAACAAGTATCCCCGAGAACAGAGCTTTTTTTTTAAAAGCATCAAGGAAATGCCCTGGAATCGCTACACAATGCACCTGGCCTCCGCGGCTGGGGGCAGGCTGCTGCCCCTCCCGTGCTGAGCCTGTGGCCTCCTGTGCATGGAGGGTAAAAGGGACCTACTGTTCCACTTAGTAAAGGAGGGGAAAAAACTAATACACCCCAAAGACTTTTCCCAAGTGGTTTCCAGAAACTCCCTACAAACGAAAACATTTATTAAGCAAAACCGCTTTCCCTGTGCAGCCTGAGGTTTCCTGCACACCAATAACAACACACCTTATGGAGCATCTGACGCAGGAGAGAAGTGCCTTATTGACACACAAATAAAACTGCTGCATTAAATATTTTAAATCTTTTAAAATATTTATCCCAAAACTGTACTTTAAGGAATATGGAGATGAGCCTTGGCTCTTTTAGACAAATAACCCAGCAGGCCTAGATGAGGTCAACCGTTTACATTTCCAACAGGTCCCACGTGGTGGTGATGCTACGGTCCCTGCTGGCACTGGGAGAACCAGGATAAGAGTGTAAATCCAGAGAGCGCCGATGCCTCCAGAGAGGATTTCTGGGGTTAGTGCTCTGAGTTGTGCAAGAGCAAAGCCTGGACTCCGGAGAGGGCAACGCAGAAAGACAGGGAGTGGCTGGCCCATCACCCCTGACCACAAGGCATGGGACCCACTGAGTACCTGGTGACCACGCCATGATCACTGGATGACAGATGAACGAATGAGCCTATGACACTCAGACTGTGCCACATCCTCTCCTCTAAGTGCTATCTGCAAAATCATTTCTAAAATTCAATTAAATTCTACCTTGAAAATATGATGATGACTTGGGTATTACCGAGTTCCAGCTGGGAATCACCATTTTTAATGCATGCTAACAACCTATCTGCTCAGAAGCGACAGCAGGGTCCTTACCATCTACAGAGCCAAACTCCCTTTCGTGTGCACGAGTGAGAATCTCTTTGTACAGTGTTTCTGCTTGCTTGAATTTTCCTTGCTTCAGATAGCAGGATGCCTTAAAATAAAACAAAGTACTTAGTAACTTCATATGTAAAGGAAACGCATTCCCGTCTACAGATTAAATGACACAAAGCTCAGAGGTAAAAAAGGCAGCATTTCTGGCTCTACCTACAGAGGGCACCTGTATCCACATACCAGGTTATTTTTTGTTTTGGCCACATTGGGGTCATCGGGCCCCAGTTTTGTTTGGTAGATCTCGAGGGCTCTTTGATAATAGTATTCTACTTCCTCGTACTTGCCCTGATTCTGGCACAGTAAGGCCAAGTTATTTAACTGTTTGGCAACATCAGGGTGATCCTTTCCCAAAACCTGCGAAGAAAAAAGAGTGTATTAGAAACACCAATCTTAGTGCCATCCAGTCCATTCTCCACCCACTATGAGAAGGATCCTTTCTCAACACAACCGTGGCTGTGCCCAACGCCCAGGCCCACAGTCCTGCACTATACACAAAGAAAAAAAACTAGACGGGCGCCTGGGTGGCTCAGTCATTAAGCAACTGCCTTCAGCTCAGGTCATGATCCCAAGGTCTTGGGATGGAGTCCCTGCTTCTCCCTCTGCTTCTGCCCCTGCTTCCTCTACTTGGGCTCTCTGTCAAATAAATGAATAAAATCTTTAAAAAAAAAAAAAAAAGAAAAGAAAAAAAGAGAAAAACAGCCAGAACTCAATACTCTTGTCAGGTAGAAAGAGACTGTACTGATTTCCCTACACACTCTCAACCTTTCATCCTTACAGTAACCCCACACGGGGGCTGGCACATGTGCCATTAGAACTCATGGCCTGAAACTAGGAAATGGCTGCATAAAGATTATGTCAGTATGACCCCCAAGTTCTGGGAGAGCCCTTTTTTTTTTTTAAGATTTTATTTATTTATTTGACAGACAGAGATCACAAGTAGGCAGAAAGGCAGGCAGAGCGAGAGGAAGAGAAACAGGCTCCTGGCTGAGCAGGCGAAGCAGGCTCGCAGGTGCCCCGGGCAGAGCCCTTTCTGACCCGAGCTATGACATCAGACTCTCTCCTATGCATGCAAGCCTTCAAAAGGAATCTCCACGGCGCCTGGGTGGCTCAGTGGGTTGAAGCCTCTGCCTTCGGCTCAGGTCATGATCCCAGGGTCCTGGGATCAAGCCCCGCACCGGGATCTCTGCTCAGCGGGGAGGAGCCTGCTACTCCGTCTCTTTCTGCCTGCCTCTGCCTACTTGTGATCTGTCAAATAAATAAATAAATAAAATCTTTAAAAAAAAAAAAAAGGAATCTCCAGCTCTCGAATTCAGCTTACATATCCCTTCCCACTAAGACCTGGAGGTCCTCTGCACTCACCCAAACCACAGCCCTCACATTTCACTCCACCTTCAGGGCTCCTGGAGCTCCCGTCCCACATGCCCAGTGCCCCTCCCCGAGTCCCCCCAGCTCCACCCCCAACTAACTACTCAACCCTCAGGTCTCTGCGGAACCTTCAGAGAGGACACCTCCTCCCATCCAGCTCAAGGGATCCTCAGCCCGTCTCTACCCACGTTAACTCACAGGCACCCTGGTTGTTCTTTCTTTCCAAGTATTACCACCCAAAACTATCTTATTTTTCTGTGCAGTCCGTCCCTGCCCAGTGTAATGTAATGTAAGCCACAACAGTACAAATTCCGTCTCCTTCACCAACGTAACCCCAGTACCTAGAAAAGTGTTGACTCACAGATGAATAAATACTAAACCGCCTCCCTACCACCTTGAAAAAACGATTCATTCTCTCAACCTTGTGCCCTCACCAATGTCCCCAATGCGGCATGCTGCCTGCCCATCCCTCTCTGCATTCCCTTCCCCTCCCTGCCTGTGGGACTTACGTAAGAGCCAGTTCCAACACTCAGCACTTGAGGGGAGCCGTCCCCAGTGCACCCGCACACCCTGGACTTGCGGGGGCCCCTGCTCTGCAGGATCCCAGAGCTCTAGCCCTTGCAGCCGAGCCCCGTGGAAGGAGCAGGCCCACCAGCTCTCACCAACCAGAGCCCTCCGCACACATTACTAAATGAGTGAACAAAAGCAACTACCCAGGAATAAACCTGGCAGATGACTGAACAGAGCTCATTATCCTTAATTTGATACTAATGTATTCTCTTTGACTTTACCCCAGTCCGCTCAAAATCTGACCACTTTATGCAGATGGTGGCAGGAGAAAAGTTTTCCTGTATAATTTGATGAGAAGCCCCTTTTATTTCCCCTTTCCCAATTTCACCCTATGGCCAAAAACAAAATGACCTTGCAGTATCACTGGTAAATAATCACAGAAAATATCAATTTAAAATACTACTCCTGGTCATTCATGGCCTGGACCTAACACCGGAGCCTCCTGCCTCCTGAGATTACCGAGCCACGTTTCCCCAACACCTAACTGGCACAGGCTGCGGCCACTGGACTAATACCCAGGACGGCAACGGAACCTGTACTTCTCAGCCAAGCTTTAGTTCTGAAAATCACTTCATTTTTTAAACTTTATAAGCATATTTGGTGACTTCATTTTTCAATTTCAATATTTTTCTTATCCACAAGTACATGCCCCGTTGTCAAATGGCAGATGCCCTCCACGGCCAGTCCTCAGGGGCTCCTCCTCCTGCAGTCTTTCCTAGGCCACATCACACGGGGAGGGCACGAAGACCGAACCCACTCCCCCAAACCTTTTTTTTTTTTTTAAAGATTTATTTATTTATTTTTGAGAGCGAGAGAGCAGCATGTGCGCACGAGCAGGAAGGGCAGAGACTTTCAAGCAGACTCTGCACTGAGCACAGAGCCCGATGCAGGGCTCGATCTCACGACCCTGAAATCACAACCTAAGCCAAAACCAAGAGTGGGACGCTTACAGGACTGCACCATGCAGTGTCCCTGAACACCCACTCACTCCTTTTGAACAGCAGTCTGAGTGGGCTCGTCCACCTCAGCCTTTACCAGGTGACTTACTTCCAGGAAGTGGTCAGGCACGATGCACCACAGGGTCATTCCTCAAAACACAAAACTGAAATACTTAGAAAGCACAGATGCTGCCTCTCAAGATGAGCACGTCTTTTGCCCGCACCTTCTCTCGGATCTCCAGAGCTCTCTTACACAGCGGTTCGGCCTCTTTGTACTTCCCTCTCTTGCCGTAAAGCACCGCAAGGTTATTCAGAGTCGCCGCCACCTGCCAACGGAGGGACCAGCAGAGACCGGTAAGCAGCGGCAGGACGGGACCTCAGTCTCATGCGCTCAGTGACAGCCTCCGTGCACGGCGAAGTGCTCTCCACTGAGCGAGGGGACAGGACTTCAGTGAAAAGCAAAGGGCAGTTCACGACACAATACAGGTTACACTAAGTGAACTGGAGAACGCTAAAATTAAACAATCAACAGCATCGTGATCTTGATTTTTTTTTTTTAATTTCACTGGAAGCCACAAAGCCAACCCAAACACAGATCTGCTTGCAAATCTGGCCAGATTTTAGGAAAAATATAAATTCATTAGAAAAAAATTTATAGAAGAACATGCAATTTGATTTCGGGTAAAAAAAAAATACAGTACGTGATCCATGTGAAGTAGTGGTGATGAACAGATTAACGTGCGCGGGCACGGGCCAAGCGTCAGAGCCTCCAGTGCCGGAGCTCAGCACGGGGACTGAGCAAGTGAGGGCTCCTACCTGCACCATCTAGTCAAAGGGCAGCTCTTAAACCTTCCCTGTTGAGTTTAATATTAAAATGAGTTGGGTAAAAAAAAAATATTAGGGAAAATGAAATATAAAAAGGAAAGAACCAGATATACAAACCGCAGGATGATCTTTGCCCAAAGTCTTCTCACGGATGGCCAAGGCATCGTTCAGTAGATTAGCGGCATCTTTGTATTTATTCTGGTCTCTAAATTGAAAAACATACATTAAGTGTTTTGCATATAACTTACGTCTTTTTTAAAATGCAATTTTGATGGGGCACCTAGGTGGCTCAGTGAGTTGAGCCTCTGCCTTCAGCTTGGGTCACGATCTCAGGGTCCTGGGATCAAGCCCCGCATCGGGCTTGCTGCTCAGCGGGGAGCCGGCTTCCCCATCTCTCTCTGCCTTTCTCTGCCTACTTGTGTCCTGTCTGTCAAATAAATAAACATCATCTTTAAATAAATAAATAAATGCAATTTTGAAACTACAGAAATAAAAGTTAAACTTGAGCTATTTAAAAAATAGAAGTCCACTATCAAGGGACGCCTGGGTGGCTCAGTTGGTGGGGCAGCTGCCTTCGGCTCGGGTCATGATCCCGGCGTCCTGGGATCGAGTCCCGCATCGGGCTCCTTGCTTGGCATGGAGCCTGCTTCTCCCTCTGCCTCTGCCTGTGCTTGCTCTCTCTCTCTAACAAATAAACAAATAAAATCTTAAAAAAAAAAAAAGTCCACTATTAAAATGATCAGAAATACCTCCAGCGCAGAAGAAAAAAACTCCACCAATAAATGGGAACTCGGAATCGGGCCCAATTAGCTCTGGAACCTGGCCATCCCGTCCAGGTTGCGGGGACGACACTGCCCCCACGCCCCAGCACTGTATCAGAGTACAGGAGACATCCAAAAGGCCGGGCAGAGCTTCACCTGCTGTCAGACAGAACTGATCCCAGGGTTCGAGCCCAGGCTCTGCCAGCTAAGGCCTGCAAGGCTTTGGGACGGTAAGCAGCCTCCCACAGCCCCAGTCAACCCATCTAGAAAGTATCTTACCTAACTCACAGAGTTGCTCTAAGAAGCTAATGATATGCTGTGTGCATAATGCAAAAGCTTGTTAAAAATAAATACATCACAGTGTGCTCATCTGGTACACACCTTCCCACCGTTCACTTGAGAAAGGAAGAATGAGGAGGCTTCTGACTGCAGTAAGACAGAAAGCCCAGCCCCAGCCTCTGCCCTCCTTGGTTTGGTACCGACAATGTGATCAGAGAAGTTATTCGCTCTGTGAGACTAGCACACATGTTCCTTAACTGTGTCTAAGAGCTGCCCGGCAAGGCTTTGCCCTGCAGAAGCCAGACTCCCCTACAGGACACGCAAAGGGTCAGTGCGCCCCCGGAACCTCTGGAGCACACTAACTCTGGCCGAGGGTACTGATGTTGTTTTCTCCCAACACCCTACAACACATGACAAACTGGCTCAAACATTTTGTGAAAATCAGCAAGTATGACAAAAGTCTTGAGAACTACTAGTGACACTTAAAACCAGTAACAAGAACTACCTAAAAGCCTGTGGCAGCTAAATGAGACAAGGTGTACCGAGCACTCTTCCAAACTGTGGCAGGCCCTAAAACATCAGCGGCTATTAATTAATTAGCCAAAGCGAGATCACACCAAGAGCAACAGCACTGGTTCTCAAGCGTGGCCCCAAACGGACGACCGTCGCCCTCAGCCGGAACACACAGAAACCAGCCCCGCCCCAGGAACTCTGGTGCTGGGGCCTGCACTCAACTGACCAGGAAATTCTAACTCAAAATGAAAACAAAAGTATACCACCGCACGCAGGAAAAGCCTAATGGAAAAATGCACAAGATTATGGAAGATTCACAGAAGGACACAAATGACTATAAATATCCAACCAGGGAAACACGAAGGCAACCACAACGCCACGCTTCCCACTACTGAAGCGTGGGGACAAGGCTCGCTGCGCCAGCAGGGAAACACAGCTGGAGCAGGAGCGGGAAAGGGGACCCCCTGCCTGAGCGATCTGGCAACAGGTACCAGGTATAGACTGTGTAGACACTAACCCATTAAAGGAACCAATTCCGGGACGCCTGGGTGGCTCAGTTGGTTGAGTGGCTGCCTTCCGCTCAGGTCATGATCCCAGCGTCCTGGGATCGAGGCCCACATCGGGCTCCTTGCTCGGCGGGGGGCCTGCTTCTCCCTCTGCCTCTGCCTGCCTCACTGTCTGCCTGCGCTCGCTCCTGCTCTCTGACAAATAAATAAATAAAATCTTGAAATGGAAAAAAATAAAAAATAAAAAAATAAAGGAACCGATTCCAAAAAATCCAAAATCTCAGACAAAACTTCTAAAGACATTTATCAGTATATTATGCTCTAACCCCAGAGACTTAAAATTAAATGTCTCCTAACACAGGAAAGGTGAGAAAGGTTACAGGCCAGCCCCCGGGTGCAGTCCTGAATGTGAACGTGAATATACAGACAGCTACGCACTTGTTTTTGACTTCTGACTGACACAATAAACCCTCAGCCAGAGCACTAAGGGAAAACAGCAGACTGCAGCGAGGCCCGGAAATTCCCACTGCCTGCACTGTAAACGAGGAACCAACACGCCTACAACCAACAACAAAAACCCTACATGCATTTTTTTATTTAACTCATTTGTAATAGTAGTGTCTATTGTTGGCCAAAAGTTTTCATGTTAGTACGCACAAATTGCTCTAAGCTTCATTTATTTGAATGACCTCTACGCCCAACACGGAGCTCGAACACGACCCTGAGATCAGGAGTCGGATGCTCTACTGACTGAGCCAGCCAGTGCCCCAGTGCAGACACATTTAAAAAAAACTTTTGGAGGGACGCCTGGGTGGCTCAGTTGGTTAAGCGGCTGCCTTCGGCTCAGGCCATGATCCCAGCGCCCTGGGATCGAGTCCCAGATCAGGCTCCTTGCTCAGCAATGAGCCTGCTTCTCCCTCTGCCTCTGCCTGCCTCTCTGCCTGTGCTCGCTCCTACACTATCTGACAAATAAAAAAAAATAAAAATAAAATAAAATAAAAAATAAAAAAAACTTTTGGAATGAAAGTGGCATCATCCGTCAAGATTTTAAATGTAAATCCCCGTGGCTAAAGAATCCCTACACTACAGAAACAGTAAAGATCTGCAAACCACAACTCAGGGCAACTCAGAAAGGTCTGGACTACCCACCAGAGTGTGCTATGCTGCCCAGAAGACCGCGGCTGACCATGGCAGGGCTGCAGACATGCTGTGAAAGGCCACTTGCTTTCTGGTGTTGTTTTGTTTCGTGAAGAAATCACTCATCTCTAGGAATGGCTGTAACAGTTTGTTTCTCTTCCCTGAGCCCCTCTCTGTCCTCTCCCTCTGCACCATCCCCGTCCCTGCTCAGACCCAGCTCCGTATCCCTAGGATCCTGCCCTGCCTCCAGGCCCCAGTCACCACACCATCCTGCGCACAAGGCCAAAGGGACTCTGGTGACACCTGAGTAGGGGCCCACTGCTCCCCACCAGCACCCCTCAGCACTGCCCGCAGAGCCTCCGCGGTCAGGCCCTGCTTCTCCCTGCCCCGTCTCTTACAGCTGTCCTTCTGTCAAGCTTTGCCAGCGAGGTTCAGGAGTAAGCCCCCAACACACTCACCACCACACAGCATCTCCACGTGCTAAAATCCCCCCCGCCGTCCGATGCTCTGGCCGAGTGCTGCTCCCACCCTTCCATTAATCCTTCCCTTAGCCTCCCTACCGGAAGGAATCTTTCTGCTCCAAGAAAACTTTTGTGTTATTTTATCAGCAAAGCCCAGTCTCCTGCTCCTATAATTGCACACGAATGTAAAGAGCCTCTCTTCTACACAAGGCTGTTAGTTTCTTGAGAATGCCGTGTGAGCGCTTCACGTCTGCCGGGCAGCCCCACACGTCACATGTCCCCAGTCCTCCCCTGGGCCCCCGAGTGGACAGTACAACGGCCTCCATTCCAGAGGAAAGCTAAGAGCTCTGGACAACGTCCTCTGTCTTGTGGCCGCCGAGCAGAGACAGAACCTGAGTGCTCCGGACTTGAAACTCAATGTCCTGCTTTCTCCGAGGACAGGAACCATATACTCATTCATCTCTCGGGCCTCACGGGAAGCAGCCCAATCTGACCCATACTTGGGTGTCCAAAAATGTTGAATGGGGACAATCAAACCAGTGAAGAAACACCAATGTGTTAATCCCAACCCACAAAACTGGAAGGGCTACAGCAACCAGTCCTGCTGTGCGAGCCGCTCCCTTCTCCGACCGACTCACTGCAGCTGAGTTCAGCTAAAAGACACACACAAAAGGCTCCAACACATCACTCCCTGTGCCACAGGGCAAATTCCTTAGTTCCCTTCAAGGTGTTCACCAAGGGCTCCTGAGACGGGAAGCATGCCAGCGCGTGGTGAGAAGTGCGGACAAGACACAAGCTCGTCCCCAACTTTCAGGCACACTGTTCTGGGAGAAGAGAGAACAAAATTCAAAGAACCCCAATGCCAAGCACAGTGAGAAGTGCCAGAGAAGAGGCAAGGGTTCAGGGCCCTGGGGGCACAACAGGGGTAAAGGGCAAGTGGGACCTGAGACTCAGAACGGGGAGAAAGCCAACAAGGCCCTAGAAGGGTGGGAAGGCTGCTCCGGACAAAAGAAACGTGGTACACAGGCTCTGGCGGAAAAGGCAAGAGTTCGGTCTGGCCCGAGTGAAGAGCGCACATGGGCTACCGCAGGCGGGCCGCCGGGGGCTGCTTCGGGCGGTGTGTGTTGCACAGGGCAGTGACTCTGCCACAGAGCTTGCTCAGTATTACTTTGAATTTAACCCCACGGCTGTGTGAAGGGACGTGACCAGCAAAGGAAGCTTCTACAGGTTTACAGAAACGTATTTCAAACCCTACAAGTTCATTAAAAATACCGTGGGTAAAGAAAACAAGGCAGAGAATGAGAGTACTAGCCTGTACACCAAGGCCAGGATGTTCAGCATGGTGGCCACATCCGGGTGGTCGTGGCCGGACGTCTTCTCCAGGTCCTCCAGGGCCTGCTTGCAGAGCGGCACAGCCACCTCGTAGCGCCCCTGCGAGGCGTACTGGATGACCAGGTTGTGGAGCGTGCGCAGCCGCGCCGGGATCTCGTAGCCGCCCTGCTGCGCCGCCGCCGCCGCACTGCTGTGCTGCTGCTGGACTGCACACAAGGGACACAAGCCAGGCCACGGCGTCAGTCAGACCCTTCCTCCCTAGCTCCGGTCCCGGGGGCACGCCCGGCCCCCACGCCGGGCAAACCCGTGCAGCGCTACCCCAAGCAGGCGGGGGGCCGTGAGTCCCGTGTCGGGGGGCGGTGTGATGCCCCCAACAGTGCAGGGAGGCTCCCCTCCGCACCCGACCAACTCTGCCTGTCTCCCTCTGTAAGAATGCACACACCGCACGCCAACTGCTGGCTCGTGCCCCAGGTTCATCGTAGGGGCTGGTGCAACATGCTACTGTGTCCCGGTAAGAAACACCGGGAGTTGTCTTGGGAAATGCCGGGCGACCGGTGTGCACGTGCCTCTGGGACGCAGGCTACCGGCACCAGGACGCCCAGTGATTACGGCAATCACATCAGGACCAGACAAGCCACCTTCTGTCTGTACATGCTGCCATGTAACCGCTCCCCTTCGCCAACTTACTTCCTTGCCCGGGATCGTCGTCGTCATTTGGGAAAAGGTCATCCAGAGGCTCTTTGGTGGAATCGGTGTCTTTGTCCTCCTATAAAACCAACCCGGGAGAACCTCAGCCTTACCAGTACTACAAACCCTGCACTGGAAATCCCTCATACAAGTATCAGTTTAACAAAACAATCTCAGGAAGGATAACCGGTTTTAAAAATCAATATAGGGACATCTGGGTGGCTCAGTCGGTGGAGTCTGCCTTCCGCTTGGGTCATGATCCCAGAGTCCTGGATTGGCAGGGGGGTCTGCTTCTCCCTCTGCCCCTCACCCTGCTCGTGCTCTCTCTCTCAGTCTCTCCTTCTCTCTCAATAAATAAAATCGTTAAAAAAAAAAGTAAATCAAATATGGGATTAACCACAATTTGGCTTATCTACCGATTTAGAAGAGAGTAATAAAAAGCCTGCTAGACTAGAACTCAAACTCAAAACGCAGGCCACAGGACAGGCCAATAGACCATGCCGGCATTTCTATGCCTCAGGTTCTTCACTACGTTCTGAGGAAGTTCAAATACAGCAAGGAAACTCTTCCTTGAAATAAATTTTACTAGGAAACCAAATATGTAAAAACAGACTAAAATGGCCCATCGCTGAACGCCACAGAACTGGAGGGCTCAAGTCCCCCTTCCCTGCACACCGCCACTACAGGACTCCTAAGAGCAACCTAAAACCTGCCAGCTATTTTTTTTTTTAAGATTTTATTTATGGGGCGCCTGGGTGGCTCAGTAGGTTAATGCCTCTGCCTTCGGCTCAGGTCATAATCCCAGGGTCCTGGGATTGAGCCCCACATCGGGCTCTCTGCTCAGCGGGGAGCCTGCCTCCCCCCACTCTCTGCCTGCCTCTCTGCCTACTTATGATCTCTGTCTGTCAAATAAATAAATAAAAATCTTTAAAAAAAAAAAAAAAGATTTTATTTACTTATTTACTGGAAGAGAAAGAAAAAATCCCACATAGGCTCCAGGATCAGTGCAGAGCCCGATACAGGGCTGGATCCCTTGCATAAGATCCCCTGAGCCCATGAACTGACCCAAAATCAAGAATCAGACACCCCCAAAAAAAAAAAGAATCAGACACCCAACCAACCGAGCCACCAAGCGCCCCGGAAATCTGCTGGCTTTAAGTCTGTGACTCGAGTCTCCCCACAGACCCCTGATCAGTGCGGGGATAAAAACCATGTCAACACAATGGGAGAGAACAGACAACAGCTTGACCAAGTGGAAAGTCAGCATCATCCACCCTTGCCTCTGGAAGGGGCCATCTGAGAAGTACGCAGAGCCATCCTGGTAATACTCCTGTGTGGGACCCATGACCTAAACACGGAGACACGAGACAGACCCAGACTGCGGAACAACCTATGAAGTAGCGGACTCGTGTACTCTTCAAAAATAGCTACGTGGTGAAGGGCAGAGAAAGACTGACTTCTCGGTCTGAAAAGGACCCGTTTCAGATGAAAGCCAGCCGAGGAGACGTGACAGCTGAGTGCCACATATGGTCATGGACCAGCTCCTGGCATGGTGAAAGGTGGCCATGATGGGCTCTGCTGAGACGAGGAGGACACAGTGCAGAGGAGCACCGTGCCCGTGTGAAACTTCCAGACCAAAGCCGGCCCCGCCTGCACACGAGCACATCCCCACGCTGGGGAAACGCACCCAACAGCAGCCAGGGAGTGTGCCACGACCTATGCCGCCTACTCCAATGCCGTTCAGAAGAAACCATCATCCAGGTACACCCCGAAAGGAGAGGCAGAATTAGCTGTTAGCTCTCTTCTCCAAGCTCAGTATTTTCTCAAAATAACAAGTTTTAAAAGTCTCTGATTCAACGAAACCCTCCACCACCACCCAGAGTTCTAGGCGAATCACGGGCTGCCATCTGCAGTTCAATTATGCTCACTCCCATGGCAACCCACAGCAATATGTCCTCTAAATCAAAAGCAAGGAAGAAATACAGTCAGGCTAATAAAGCAAGGTGCTGTGGGCTAACGTGTCCCCCAAAAACCACACATGGAAGCCCTAGCCCTCCAGGCGATGGCATGTGGAGGTGGGCCTTTGGGAGGTAATATGGGTCAGAGGGAGTCACGTGGATGGGGCCACCACGATAGGACTACTGTCCTTAACAAAAAGGAAAAGACACTAGATACCTCCCTCTCTCTGCACACACCAAGGAAGGCCATGTGAGGACACAACCAGGATAAAGGCCCTCACCAAGAACCCAACTGTGCTGACAACCTGACCTTGGAACTGTGGGAAATAAGCCACGCAACCGTGGTATTCCGTCGCGATGGCCCGAGCCAATCAAGACCCGCACTCTAGTGATGGAAGATGTAACATGAGGAGAGTCTGGGTGAAGGATGTATGGAAATTCTCTCTACTATCTTCTCAATTTTTCTGTGAATCTAAAATTACTCCAAAATGTCTTTAAAATACTGTTTTTCAGTTACCTGAATCAGATATAAATGGTGGATGAAAAACAAGACCAAGATGAACTGCCTAAGAGCCAAGAGAAAAAGGAGAAAACCAAGCTCCTTAGGGAACATTCCAAAAACACAGCAGGTTGGCAAGAGAGACCAAGGAAGAGGAATGAGTGAGGTAGCAAAAGAATCAGCAGAGTCCCGGCAGCAGGAGAGAGTTTCAGAGGGAAAGGTCAAGACCCAAAGAACCACTGGCTACAGGATTAGTCCCAAATCTGGATTCTAGACGACTGGATGGGATGCACACTGACCTGAGGGAAGTTCCAGCAACGTGATGAACTTGAAGCCAGACTCAATGGGTTCTCACGCAGGGAAAACCTCTCTGCATCATGCCTTACACACACAAGCTTGTGTGCACATGTCTGATCACTGCTCTAAAACACACCTGTGAAAAGCGCATGACCTGCCCAGGGACTAAGCCCCAAGACCCATAACCTCTGGTGGCTCAACACAATCATCAGAGGAGGGAAACACAGACAGCTGGACCAGAACAGCCAACCACCGACAACACGGTGAGCTGTCAGTGCTGCGTTCCTACGGAGCCACTCACCGATGGAGAGATGTCATCATCGTATTTCTTTAACTGATTCATGAACTCCAGGTGCTTCTTCTCCTCCTCCAGCTGAGCCACCGACTGCTCACTCTTCTGCAACTTCTGCTGCGTGTTGGCCAGCTCGTCCCGCAGCCACTGATTCTCCTGGCACAGCCG
>RCUC01102504.1:0-15761 GCA_003697995.1 Taxidea taxus jeffersonii
ACATGTTTAGCCGATTATCGGCCATGGATCATCAGTCTTTTGGGGGAGCTGGGGAGGGCCTGCCATGTACCCTGAAAGCTCTGGCTTGTTGAACATTTGCTCTAACTTCGTACGTTTTTTCCTTTTTAGTTTGGCTCTTGGTGCTCCGAGAGCCACCACTTCCTGCCCAGCTGGTTTCTTACCGCAGGGAAAATGAGGGACTTTTGGGGGCAGATGTGTTTCTGTTCCACTATCATAATGCCCCTAAAAATCCTTATTGCTCTTGCAGTATTCCTCGGGGTCCCTGGGCCAGCTGGGAAGACGGCATCTTGGAGGTCCTCCAGCAACTAAAAGAAGAGAAAGACATTCCCCCCAAAGTTCTCCCAGCACACACGTCCCTCCTGCATTCACACAGGGCTCATGACTGGTTACTGCCACAGCCGTGGCCACGAGAAAGAAAAAGGCCCCATCAAAGACACTGGTTGCTAATCGTGCTTTTTGCCCTCCAGGGGCAGAGTGTTGGAGGTCAGGCCTGGGAACCGGCCGGCCGCAATGGGAACCGCCTCCCCTGGGTGGGGGGAGGGGGTGGAAATGGGGGGAAAGGTGGAAAAGGAGCAAGCGTTACCAGTTTGACCAGGCGAATGAGGCAACTCTCACCGTTCAGCCTGGTCCTTCCAGCCGGGCCTCTGGGATCTTCACCTTGGCAAGGGGCCCTGGCCAGCCCTGGCGTTCTCCCCATCCCAATCCCTGAGCCAGGCCACTTTCCTACTTTCTGCCTCAGTTTCCCTATCTGCCACGGGAGGGGCCACCCTCCAGGCTCTGGCCTTGAAACGTTTGTGGTTGCCACCCACTGCTACAGTGAGCTCGAGCTGTATGAGCCCCGAAGGTGCTTTGAAAGTGGGGATGTTAAAGCATTCACCGAGGAAGGTGTTAGTACTGGTATTTCCTAACACATGCCTTACAGGCTGAGGGGACTCGAGGAGCGGAGACCGCAGCACGCACATGTTTCTGGAATCAGCCTGCTTGCACCCCTGGGACTCCCGCTGGGTTACCCCAGGCAAATGGCTCAACCTCTCTGAGCGGCCGTACCCTTCCGCGTGAAACCCGCACGTTAGAACAGCCGCCTGCCTCCCAGGTCCGATGCGCAGACCTACCCAGCGACCGTAAGTGGCACCTCGTTCCCAGTGCAGTTTACTCTCCTCGGTATTTCCCTGTATGGCTAATTTCTGTCTGCAGCAAGCACTTCTTTTCAGTTGAGGGTAGGGGATAGCAAAGTATAGCAGAGGTGGCCTGAGGATGGGGCAGAAATCGAGATGGTCAAGTTTCCTCGGCCCACTTAATGACGCATTTGTGTATGGGTGCCAGTGATTCTTGGCACCCACATAGTCGAGTCCTCAATTCAGATCTGTGGCGGGCTCCGCCCACGGCAGCCTGGGCATCACAGGTCCTCCCTTCTCAAAGCTGCCCCCCACCATCTCCTGTCATAGGGTTGTGAAGACCCAGAGCCCTTCCTCCTCCCCAGGGCACCTCTTCCGGCCTCGGTTTCTCAGTGGAATGCGGAGAAGAATAAACCCTGTGTCCCAGATCAAGAAAGTCACAGGGCTCCATCGCGCAGCTACTGTGGTTCACGAACTGCACCGGTGGCCTTGGGACAGCCCAGAGGGACACTCCTTCGACAGGCTGCCCCACGCCAGGCCTGGGCACCAGCTCCCTGCCCACCCTCCTGGGATGGTGGCTTTACAGGGAAACAGCGAGGGCTCGGTTGCAGCCAGCAGGGGCGGACTCTGGTTTCACTTTCTGCTGTGTCATGGGGTGGGGGGTGGCATCGGGGCCCAGCTGGCCAGCTGGGGCAGGCACGGAGAGCCTGGCGGACAGCTGCCGGCCCAGCTGCCTGAGCACAACCCGTGCCCCCGCCCCGCGCCGGCCAGGATGGGGGCTGGATCTTCAGGCACCCCTTCCGTGCCTCTCTCCCACTCGGTGGGGAGAACCCCAGGTGGGAAAAGCCAGAAGGGAGTGAGAAGATTTCTTTAGCTACGGGATCTCCCAGAACAAGTTCTTAAGCAATACAGTCCTGAAGTTCTGAGAACTGTAACTATTGATTCCGGATCAGAATGCCCCAGCTAGACGCTTCCTGCCGCCCTTCACTGAGCACAGGGCTGTGGAGGGCCTACTGTGTGCAGTAGCCTGGTGCAGTGAGCACCAGGCCAGGGGCCCAGAGCCCAGCCGGGAGCAAGACAGCCCCTGTCCTCACGGGGCTCCCCCTTGAGTCAGGAGACAGATGAAAGAGAAGCAAAGAAAGAACCCCACATTAGGGAGGAAATTTCACACCTTAGGCTTGGTGTTAGCGTCTCGGGGAGAAGGGGCATGCATCCTGCCTCTGTGTGTACCCACAGGTGTGTCAGTCACTTGCTGACTCTTGGGACACAAAGGTGGGTTAAGAACCCAGACCAGGGGCCAGATGTCCTGGGTTTGAATCCGGATTCTTAATAGAACCCACACGGCAGGGCTGTGGTGAGGAGGACATAAATGCACGTTCCTAAAGAACTAAGGACACTGCCTGCCATTGATCGTGAGCTGCCTAAGGCATAACTGTCATCTAAGAGTAACAAATGGGAACTGTCCTCATAGGCACGTGACATACCTCATGTACCTTTACAGCCGCAAGCAACCCTTAGATAGGCCTTAATGGGTCCTTGTTCAGACCGGAAAACCGAGGTGCAGGGAGGCTCCCAGCTGGCAGGGTCTGACCCCAGGTTGTGAGACTGGTCCTGGCTTTAGTGACCTGATGTCATCACCTGAACATTTTTAGTAATTTTGGCACAAGGGACCCCGGTTTTCATTTCGCAAACTAGGAAGCCAGTCCTGCCCAGATCTGATTTACGCCCCCAAAGCGGTCACTCTGAGCACCTACCATCCACAGAACCTACTGCTGGATGCAGAGTGATTTTCCAGTTCATCAGTGCAGGGTTCGGTATGGGATAGAAATCCCGGGGATGACAGGAAGGTCAATTCCAGGGCTGAACTGCCCAGAGACTTCTTGGTTTGCTTGTTGCCCCTCCCAGAAGTCAAGGGGGCAACAGCCAAGGGCAGCCACTGTCATTCATTCACGGGTGTATCCCCGGGACCCAGCGCATATTAGCTGCTCAGTTAATGTCTGTGAAGCGAAGGAAATTAACGGGGAGGCTGCTGTAGATGCTGATCCAAACCGATTTAAAGGATGCCTCCCAGGAAAGCAGGTCATCAGGGGTGCAGTATCAGCCGTGGCTGCCCCAGCAGGCTTCTGGGTAGCCCCTTAAGGGTGTAGGGATGTGCATCTCATTCCGCCCCCCGCCCCCGCCTCGACCCCACCTGCCAACACTCTGCAGCAGGGTGCTATGGAACGGCTTCTGCTGGGGAGCTCAGAGACAACATGGATATTTAGAGACATGTGGGCCCAGATTCCCTAGCACCTGTTATTGGAGAAGATGCAGACAGAGGTCGGTCAAAAAAAAAACAAACAAACTCAGGTTTTAGTTCTGGACAGGTGCAAATTCCAGCCAGGGGTCAAGGGGGGCAATGTCCTGGCCTATTAAATGAGAAGGTTTGGATCTGTGGATCAGAGGTCCTTCTTCCTCTGAAATTAGAGGCCTTTCATACTCTCCCAGGTCCAAATTATAAATTTTACTGAATTATAAATTCAGTAAATTATAAATATTACTGAATAGCAGTAATATTATAAATATTACTGAAAAGCAGAGAATCATCTCAAAAGCCTTTAAGATATTTCAAACAATAATAAACATTTGTGTGTTTTCACCGGCACAATCTCCACTGCCTCTGACAACCCCATAAAGTTTTTTTCTAAATAACACAGCCATTAGCGTATACTGAGTGCTTTATACATACGAGGCACTTAACATGCATGAAGTCATTGCCCAAGCAACATATAAGGGAGACACTGTTGCTGCCTTCAGCTTGCTGATGAGGAAGCACTTAGAGAAACTGACCTGTCCAAGGTCACACAGCTCTCCTGTGATAAGCTGGGGTTCAATCCTGGATCTTGGATCTCAGGGAACAGCAGACTTTCCCTCTGAAGGGCCAGATACTAAATATTCTCAGCTTTGCAGGCCATATGGTGTGTGTCACAGCTACTCTACTCTGCCATTATAACCAAAAAAAAGAAAAAAAAAAAAGACCCAGACAACACAGAAATGAATGGATGTGGCTGTGTGTTCCAATAAAACTTCATTTACAAAAACAAGACATGGGCCGAATTGGGCCCACAGGCTATAATTGGCCCACCCCTGTTCCAGGCTGAAAAACCTGCCTCTGATTTGGCCCTGGAAGTGTTCTTTCCTATCCTCTCTCTCCTCCCTGTGAAGTGACCAAGCTATTTTAGGTTAGAGACCCCTAGCTCTGGAGACATTGAATTGGCCTCTCTATTCTTGAAATTATGAAGCTCTTGGAATTTATAACTATTAGGAATTATTAGTGACTGCCCGAAAAGGACACCATGGGGATCTGAAACTTGTAATTTTAATAGCTGTGACTGAGTAACTTTTAAAGAGGAAAGGGTTATAGTTTAGAAAGATACCTCAGTGGGACACCTTGGCTGTGGAAGGAACGTCTCCTCAGAGAAGGCAGTTCTCTGAAGTCTGTGAGAATGGAAATAGAATGAAAAACCTCTTAAGGCATAAGAAGATAACTGAAAGGCAGGATAGCGGTTGTGTGTGTGTGTACACGTGTGTGCAGAGAGAGGGTACGGGAGAGGGGGCACTTCCCAAAAGGCTATATAATTTGCACAATGAAAATATGGGGCCCTTTGTTCAAAAAGTATCCAGAAGTTCAGGATGGCAACAGCAGAGCATTAAACCAACCGCAGGCCCTGTGTGACCAAATGTGTCACCTGCCCACGAGGCCCTCAGAAGGGTGCCCGAGCAGAGTTAATTCATTAGGCACAGGAATGTAAGCCTTGGTGCCTAGGAGAGACATAAGCACCCCTCACCCCCAATCCCTGGAAGATTTCCAAGAGAAGTTGGATCTCCCCTGTGGGAGTGCCACAAGGGCCAGAGTTCAAGCCCATTCCATTTGAATCTCCAAAGATAAGATGACCCTGGCTGACATGTGGGTTATAAGTTCTTTAAAAGAAAAAAAAATGGGGGGCACCTGGGTGGCTCAGTGGGTTAAAACCTCTGCCTTCGGCTCGGGTCATGATCCCAGAGTCCTGGGATCGAGCCCCGCATTGGGCTCTCTGCTCGGCGGGGAGCCTGCTTCCTCCTCTCTCTGCCTGCCTCTCTGCCTACTTGTGATCTCTGCCTGTCAAATAAATAAATAAAATTAAATTTAAAAAAAACTGGCTATTTGCCTTAAGCCTTCCTCCCTGAGAGCCTGGAGTTGTTTTACTTGGCCGCACCATTTTGTCCCGGACTCTGGGTGTCCTCTGATCCCACGGCAGATGACGGGTCCTGCGAACAGAGGCCCGCTGGTCAGCACACCACCCAGCCGCAGGGCTGCTGGGGTATGCGTGTGTAAGGCAGGCGGTCGTGGCAGGCACTGGCAGCCCATCGAGGCACCCAGTCCCTCTGGCTCAGACAGAATTCCATTAGCCTTCTCAAGGACAGCCTCCACCAACCGAAGGAACCTTATTTCCTGTGCTAATGGGGTCATCTCAAGAATGTCTACCGCAGACACCAGAGAGTCAGAGCCCCCAGGGGGCGAGTGATGCCCAGCGATGCACTTCCAGAAAGAGCCTGTCATGGACGGGTATACAACGCGGCTGGGGAGGGGGTCCGCGAGGACAGAGGGACCCCTCCTGTTGTCTGCGGCGAGTGCAGCGAGTGCAGCGAGCGAACGGAGCAGAGGCCGGGCAGCCCTCCGCAAGACAGGCGTAGTTCCCACCCTTAGCAGAAGCAGCAATCGTCAGCCAAGGATGAGAAAAGATTTTTTTTTTTTTTAATTTGCTCGAAACAACCCTATGACAGGAGCCAGAAAAGAGCTACAACAGGTCTGAGTAAATCCTGCGGGCAGCTGGGGGTTTGGGAGACGGTACAGCGGGATCTTAAAGCATCCGACTTGAGATCGAGATAATTCTCTGCCAAGTAAATGTAGAAGCACAGCCAGAAGATGTCTCTGGAGGTGTTAGATGGCTCTGGGTTTTTTGTCATTTGTGGGGTTTTCTTGCAAGCACCTGCTCTCCACCGCCCCCCCCATCCCCTACTGCTGCTACGACACCTGACGCGGGCGGGAATACAGCCAAAGATGGCCGCTCGCCACACCCACCCCTCTGCCCTGGACCACGTGGCAAACAGGACCAAGCGCAGCAGCCCACTTCCGGCCTGGACCACCGTAATTGGTCCAGGTGTGGTCATGTGACCCAAGCACAGCCAATCGAGGCTTGTCCCTCCTGGAGTGGGTGGGAAGTTTGCCTTAGCCCAGCTCTCTAGCATCCAGAGGTACCCACGGCCCCAGACACTGAGGCCCACAAGCGGAGAGGGAGGGGTGGGGAGGATGGAGAGAAGCTGGCGCCAAGTGCTGACCCCATAGCCTTACAGGTGCCGGATGCAGGAGCCGCTCAGCCCTCCCTGCCCATCACAGCTACCAGAATGATGACTCCGCCATATTCCCTCGGTCAGATGGACTCTGGTTTCTGTGCGGCCCAGCAAACCGCCGTTTAGGACAGGGGGACCGTGTCCTCTTCGTGGGCTATGTGTAACTAAAAGGGGTAGATTATCCTCAGAACCCCTTGTCCCCAGGTGGGCCTGCTGCACTTGAGAATGAAAGACTCCCCAGACCCAGGTCCGTGTGCTACCGCGTCCCCCATTCATTTCCCCCTGAATCGGAGCTACATCCTTGCTCCTGAACTTGGACTCGGCCCTTTTCCTGCTTGCCTCTGTCTCCCCAGCCTCGCCCCAGTATACCCCCACCTCTCCTCTCCACCCTGCTCCCCATCAGGGACCGTGCATGCGGCTTATCCTGGCCAAAGCTCTCACGCCTACCATGTTACATTTGTGGTGACCTGTTCATGCCTGTTTTCCCCTCCATGAGTGAGGATCTTGGGCATGGGGACCCTGGACATCTCTGCGCCCCCAGCTGCTGGCTTTCTTGGCTCGTGTCTTCCGTGTTTTCTTTCTTCAGCTCCTGCCACCACCATGGGTCCTTCTCTGTGTTCCCTTTATCTTAGTTACGATCTCCCCCCTATCGCTAGTGTGTCAGCTTCAGCTGGTCAGGCGTCTCTGTTTGGTTCCATGCTGTCCCCTCGGGACCTGGACCCCTGTCTGCCACCGACTAGATGCTCAGGAAATATCCATCTGTGGGGTGCATGGATGCATTCTCTGTGTTCCCCCAAACACACAGAGACCAGCAGACTTGTCTCTTAAAGTACCTATGTGCTTTGCACATTTTATAGGGGTTACAAACGCCAGGTGATGTGTTAGTTTCCTAGGGCTGCTGTAACAAATGGATACAAACTAAAAGGCTTAAAATGGCAGAAAGGTCGGATTTCACCGTCCTGGAGGCTTGAAGTCCATAACCCGGCAGGGCTACACTCCCCCCAGGTATTTCAGGGGCAGAGCTGTACCTTGCCTCTTCTCGCTTCTAATGGCTCCTATGGTCCTTGACTTGTGCCCACATCACTCCAATCTCTGCCTGGGTCTTCATACGCTTCTCTCTGTGTCTGGCTCTGCGTCTCTCTTCTAAGGATGCATGGAGTGACCATCTGGATAAGCCAGGATAAACTCATCTCAAGATCCTTGACTTAAGCCATCTTTGCCACATAAGGTCATATTCACAGGTTCCAGGGACTGGAAAGTGGGCATCTCTAGTGTCTCTCTGGGAGCACTGTGCAACCCACTCCAGGTTATTTGAATACAGAAACCAGAAAAGCTGGGGTGCCTGGGTGGCTCAGTAGGTTAAGCATCAGACTTTGGCTCAGATTGGGATCTCAGGGTCCTGGGATCGAGCCCTGCATTGAGCTCCCTGCTCAGTGGGGAGTCTGCCTCTCCCTCTGCCTCTACCCCTCCCTCCTGGCTTGTGCTTTCTCTCTCTCACTCACTCTCTCTCTCTCTCTCAAATAAATAAAATCTTTAAAAAATTTTTGAAAAAGAGTCTAAGAGTCTCTCTCTCCCTCTGCCCCACCCTCACTTTCTCTAAAAAAAAAAAAAAAAAAAAAAAAGGAAAAGGAAAAAGAAACAGAAAGGCAAGGATTCCCATCACCCCTCCATTGGCCTGACAGATATGTAAGGAAAAGAGTATTATTTTATATTGCTCCAGAGTATGGAAGTCATTTTAAAAAACACAATTTCAGGTTATTGAATTGCCCCAAGTTTTAAAAATAAAACCATGCTGGTGGTAAGAAAAACGGTACAGAAGAGAATAGTATGGGAAACGAAGGAACACCCCTTCGCGATTTATTTCTTAATTCCGCTTCCTGAACAGTAACCGCTGCATGCAGTTTGCATAATCTCCATACATTTTCAAAGCATGTTCAAGTGCATGCACTTTTTTTGCTCATGACATTAAGCAAGCTGGGGGCGTTCCAATATATACTGAAGACATGACAGCCCTCAGACCCACCTAGTTCCTTCTGATGACTTCTGGCATTGCACCATACTTAACCTGTCCCCTACCAGCCAGCATTTCGGTTAACACCAGGATTTTGCCATTATAACATACACTCTCTTTGGCGGGTGTCCAAGTATACTCATAGGGTACATTCCTAGAAGCAGAATATCTCCATCCAGAGGATACGTGCCTTTTTAATTTCTACAGCTACTGCCCAGTGCCCATCAAGAGATCATGGGTGGGGGAGCCCGTTTCCATGCCCTCACCCACCGCAGGAAGGACGCAGTGTGCCAGGGGGAGAAATGTCCCAAATGAGGTAAGCAGACTTGCCAGACCTGGGTGGGGGTGGACGTGGCCCCCTTCTGAGGTGATAAGCTGTTCAGAGTCCTCATCAGCTTGGGTTTTATAAACAAAGGCCGAGTTTGGGGAGGTGAGCCAGAACCGTGCAGCGAGAAGCGTTGTGCAAGTCAGTATTTATTTCTTTAGTGCAGTTAGAACTTAAATATGGTCAAAACATATTCTTCTTTTAATTTACACAAACAAATATGTTCCCCGGCTGACACCTCCAGTGCCAAGTTTCTAGGGGAAATGAAATTCTACTGTGAGATTATAAACCACTAGGGAGAAGAGGAGAATAGAAAAGCCGCCGCGGGTTTGCTTTTTGCGTCCAGAAACTGGCTGCTGAGAGGTGTCTCTTTCTGTGTTAGTTTCAGATAAACCTGCCAGTAATTTAGCGAGTGAGCCATGGAGCCCATAAAGGCCAGAAGATGGAAAACACTCCGGCTTTGATAAAAGGAGTTCTGCTCGGCTTGGAATCCTCCCTCCTCTAGTCCCACCGAGATCTGGCTTGGAGTCCTCCCTCCTCTAGTCCCACCGAGATCTGTCCGGAGAGGGTCTGACGGATGGAGGAAAAAGAAACGAGACGACATGAGTCTCCTTTGAAGGGCTGAGCTCATATAAAACCAAACAACTTGAAATTGTTCCAAGAGGGGATTAAAGCAACATGTTATTCTGAGTGATTGCTTAATTTATTGAGCAGCGGCTAGATCTGTAACAAAATACAACCCCCACAACTGGTAACCTCCTGATGCAATTGAACTTCTGCAATTAAGGACTATTTTCCAAGAGTTTCTCTGGAATGGCTTAGAATCTTCAGTCTCTGTGGTGGGGTGCTTCAAACACTCAACTTCTGGGCAAGTTTTGGTGGTGGTGATGGTGTGTGTGTGTTTTTGGTTTGTTTGTTTTTTTGGTCCAAGAGTGACAGGCTGATGTTAATAAGGAAAGGAAGCCGTGTTATTATTGACTGCCTTGTGTTCAGCATTTGCTTAATAGACATTATCTCTAATTCTGACAACAGCCCAAACAAGTAACTCTGATTAGTCCCTATTTTACGGATATGAAGCTTGTAGCTAATACGTCATTTTCCAGAGTGACGCTGTCCAAGACTGTAGCTACTAGTCCTATGTGGCTATTTTTGCATGTATTAGCTAAGGGTTAAAAAAATCTGAACATTCGCTGCCTGGGTTGCACTAGCAACTAGTTTAATGGGCTAGTGACTACCACATTGCACAGCAAGAGACAGAGACTGTTTTCGATTATGGCAGAAAGTTCGAGGGATTGCTCTATCAGTGATCTGAAAGGCAGAAGCTGGGAGTGCCAGGATTCAAACCCAAGCTTCTTCGAAGGCAGCACCATTCTGTATCATCCCTGGCTGCTTTCTTCTCTTCCTTTGGCCGAGAAACAGGGACTAGAGCAGTGATTCTAAGCCCTGACTGCACATTAAAATAACCCAAACTGCTTTATAAAACAATACTGGTGGGAGGGTCCTGGCCCCGGGATTCTCAATTGTGATCAGGAGGATTTTTTTTTTTAAGTCTTCATGTGATTCAAGTGTGCAGGGAGGATTAGAAGCCGCTAGATGAGAGGATCCACACACGGGATGGGGGAAGGAGCTGGTTCATTTACTGTGAGAATATGGCCTCTCATGGACCTGGAAGCGGACATCCCCCAGACCCACCTCTAAACATCGCCCTTGGAGAGCTCAGGTTCATGTCTGAGGGGACAGACTGAAGTGCTTTCTCCCGTTCTTCCTGCTCGAGGGGACACACAAAGAGCTCTGCTTTTAGAAGCACACTTTGTCACACTGTCACAGAAGAAAGGAGACGCAGGGGATGCCTGGGTGGCTCAGTTGGTTAAGCAGCTGCCTTCGGCTCAGGTCATGATCCCTGCGTCCTGGGATCGAGCTCCGCATGGGGCTCCTTGCTCAGTGGGGAGCCTGCTTCTCTCTCTGCCTCTGCCTGCCACTCTGTCTGCCTGTGCTCGCTCTCTCTGACAAATAAATAAATAAAATCTTAAAAAAAAAAAAAGAAGAAGAAGAAAGGAGACGCAAATGCAAAATCAGAGTAAAAACCCCATAGCTCCAGATTTGAATTGAAAGTATCAGGGTGAACTCCTGTAGATTTTGCCTGACAAAATGAAGCATGTGTTTCTGACCACATCTCCTGAAAAGGTGAGAAAGAATGACCAGTCCAGCGGGTACCTAAGCACCCCCGGCACCCACATTATGGTCTCTAAACACCACTTTTAACCGGAAATCAGGGCTCTGTGGAGATACAGCTGATTCCAGGTGTGACACAGGAAATGTACAAGGTGAGCCTGAACTATCTGGTCACCTAGGTCATGGAGAGCTATCAGAGACTTCTGGGGCCAAGTCAAAAAGGACCTAGGGGATAGTGTGAAGAGGCTCCCACTAGCCAAAGATGGGACAATTTGAGTTACCAATAAGAATAATAACCTCAAGGTATTCAAACATGTTGTATACCTCCACATCTATGAGGTCACCAAGATACTTAGAAAAATAGAAAAACAGGGGCACCTGTGTGGCTCAGTCAGTTAGGCATCTGCCTTCAGGCAGATCAGGTCATGATCCCACCAGGGTCCTGAGATTGAGCCCCGCATTGGGCTCCCTGCCCAGCAGGGAGTCTGCTTCTCCTCCCTCTGCCCCTTCCCCCTGCCCAGTTGTGTGCAAGCTCTCTCCTCTCTTTCTCTCCCTCTCCCAAATGAAGAAATAAAAAAAAAAAAAAAAGAAAGAAAAACATAAACTCTATTGTTACCTCTGGAGGATGCTAAGGAACTCACTCATTATTTTGACAACTGTCAAATAAGGGGAAAGAACAAAGCATTTATCCTTTCCAGTATGAACAATACCTTGCAGTAACCCAGTAGCTGGTAAGGGCAAGCTTCCCTTAATGGAAGTATTCCAGCTAACAGTCAAAGACAGAAGGATAGGACTAGTATGCCATGATTTTGCAACCTCCAATGGATCTAGGCAGTCATCATTGATGGCTACTAATGTCACAGAGAGGGACAGCGAGACATTATGAGCCTTCAAATGGAAATACTAAGCAACCACTTCAAGGTTATACAAACACATATACACACCCACACACCAAACATGAATCCAAGTGAGCTTCTAGATCTAGCTGCTGACTTTTAAGAATTATAGCTAGGAGAGGAACACAGGTAACAGCAATATGGGGATGCGAGAAATAAAACTCAGTCTGTAGGATGTGCTACAGAGCAACCAACCCAGTTTTTTCAACAAAGAAATTGCAAGAGAAGAAAAAGGATGTGAGTCCCCTCAGGTTAAGGGAAACATAAGAGACACATCCACCAATCACGATGTATGACCTTATATGGGTCCCGATTTTAACCACTAGAAAGAAAACATTTAGGGGACAACCAGAGGAACTGGAACACTCGATATTTGCTAATATTAAAGAACTACTGTTAGTTGTAGGAGCGGAGATGTTGGTTAAAAAATTAAAAAAAATTTTTTTTTCTAGCAACATGCGAAAATATTTGCAGAAGAAATGGTGGATGTCTGGAATGTGCTTCGAAGTATGTGGGATGAGGGAGGAAGGGAAGGGGGTAGAGATAGAACAAGATTAGCCAAGAGCTGGGGATTGTGGAAGGCAGGTGATGGGTAGCTGGGGTTCACTGTAGTGTATAGTCTTATATGTGCTTGAAGTTTTTCAAGATAAAAATAAGAACGCCAGCCTTTTCCTTCCCTTCTCTCAAGGGCATCGGCTTGGTCTGATCACCCACTGCTGGAAGCTCTGGGGCAAGCCTGGGTAGCCAACTTGAGGTACATCTCAGCATGCACACACGTACACACACACACGCACGCACACGCATGCACACGCACAGCCATCTCCATGGCAACCGGTGATGTGAGAAAACAACCTCCACAAGGCTCCTGTCCACATGAGGATCAGGCCAGGCTGCTGGTGCCATGCCAGGCCACCATAGCTGCTCCCCTCACAGTATTCCTAGTCAGATCTTCATAGGGGGCCCCCTCCCCACATCTGTCTGTTTGCATCCCTTCTCTATCACTCTTGCCCTCCTCGAAGTGCCCCCCGAGGAAGTTGAAGTCAATTTGTAGACAGAACAGGACCCTGAATCGGATCCAGGTGTAAATTCTGATTTGACCACTTAATGGCAGTACCTTCAACTTCCCTGAGCCTCAATCTTCTCACCTGTACAATGGGCATAATGTGATCTCAACTAACTCAACAAATTTCTATTACTGGGGGGACAGTGGCAAAAAGGACCTAGTCTCCACCTCATGGAACCAGACATTTGGGGGTAAAAGGCAATCTTAATTGAGTGTAAGTGCTGTAAATATAAAGTGCATGTCACAAAACTTGAAATGTAAATGTGCTTAATCACATCCGCATTGTTTCGAAAACGGGCAGTCACTACTTACTGAAAATTTGAAATCCGAGCCTTACTTTTAATGAACCGGAGTATCCAGCTATACCAAACACAGAATAATTTCCCTTAACTTTGGTGCTGACACTTTCATGAGCTAAGTACTTGAGGGACAGAGAGGCAAGGTAGCTTGCCCAAGGCTACACCATGGGTATATGGCCCTGTCCTCAGTGCTCAGTCCTCTAGGCACCGATTAAGCTTTGAAATGCAGCAGCCGAGCCTAGAAATCCGGGCTGCCACAAGACCAACAGGCTCTCCAGCTCAAACTCTATTTCTGCAAATGAGCAAACAGTGGCCCAGAGAGGCCATGTAATTTCCTCCTGGCCACACAGCAAATTAGCTGCTAAGCCTGGGTCGAAGCTGCTTGGGGAGAAGATGCAGGGAAGCGTCCCACAGTGAGGGAAGCAGGTTCTTGGCCCCACTTAATCCTATCCCAGATTCGGGGGACCAACCATCTTGGGGGTTCCAGGGAACCGGGACTTCAGAGGGCTGAACCCAGGCAGGTACTGGACCAACTAGAAAGAGTTGGTCATGCGATGGCAGAGGAAGGTGTCTCTGTAGATGTTTTCTAGGACACAAGGCCCTGGAATGGAGCAGGCTGAAAAAGAACCATCAACGAGACCCCTTATAAGTGCTGGGGCTTCAAGCTCAAGGTCCCCTGGAGGTACTGCCCACCTGCCATTTCAATGGCCTCCCAAGTGCTCCATCACCCCGCCTCCTTCCTTGCCCACTCTGATCTGTCCCTCCCCCTGACAGCCTGAGTGTTCTTTCTGAGTCCTAAATCTAATTATCCCACGTCCCAGTTTAGAAACTGAAATGGGTCCTCATTTTCCCAATTGCTTTAGGACAGACCCTGAACTCTGCTGGCCCAGAGGCCCCCTCACTCAGTTTGCCTGGCCCAGCTGCTTCCCTCTGGAAACCACCCGACCCTAGGATATTCCAGGTGGGACTAGGCAAGCCAGAGCCCTTCTAACTGCACCCTCCCCGACCCCGCACCCTCTTCCTCGCACCCAGCCTTTCTGGCTCAGAGTCAGCCCAGCTGTAACCACGTGGCTATTTGTCTAATGAACTGCTTAGTCCTATCTAGTCTCCCCGACCCCTGGCTAGACTGTCCGCCCACAGGAGCAGGGACTGTTATGTGATGTTCGCATCTGTATTATAGCCCCTGTCTCGGCGATGACACAAAAATGGGACCTAATCAGCAGTCATCCGACGGCCCAGCCAATGCCACCATCACGTCCAACTGGGCCTCCATGTGAAATCACAGAAACCAGTTAGAGCCACCCTGACCTCCAGTTCCCATTTCAGACAGGCTGGCATCCGGGACGTCACGTGACAGAAGATGTTCCCAGGAAAAGACTGGCCAAGAGGCTCCTGGAAGGAGGTAGGGCAGCCAGGATCAAGGGTGGTTTTTGGTTTTGTTTTTCTTCAATTATTGTACCTGTTCTGCCCATTCTTTCTTGGCTCTGTTCCCATCTCTACCTAAGCACCAGCTGGGGGGGGGGGTAATAAACAAAACAAAAGAAGAAAAACCAAAACATCAACAAAACATCAGCCCCAGCATTTGAGACAAGATAGCCGGCTGGGTCCCTCTCAACTGGTAATTAATGCTGAAAACATTCATGACTTGGCCACAAGGTAATAATAAAACTGTGCTGCCTGATTATTTGCCTACTAATTCCCTTCTCTTTCTCTCTCTTTTTTTTTCTTCCCCTTTCCTTAAATTAATTCCAGAGTTCCTCCAGATTTCTCGTTGCTAAGCTCTGAAGTTCCAGGTCTCGCAGCGCGCGCGCTGATTGGCTGGGAGGCGGCCGGCAGGGCCAATCAGAGGCGCGCTGCTGAAAGCGGCATCCACCGCACCGCTCGCCCCGGGGTTTTGGAATTTTCTCGCTGACGTTATGAACCGCAAAGGTTTTTGTCTAACTCTGCAAAACCTGTTCTCTTGATCTTGTCTGCCTCTCCCTCCAGAGCTCAGGCTTTCGGGGGAGGAGGGGATAGGTGGGTGCCAGACGTCCCGGAATTTCCCCAGGGTGGTAGGGAGTCCCCCACCCTCTGCCCCCCACCCCGGTGGCCCGGTCGGGGTCAGCGACAGGACCCATTCGTGGTGGACCACAGAGGGCAGCGTGATGCCCTGCCACAGGCTGGGGGATGCCTCAAGCCCCCGGCCTCTTGGTGAAACACTGAAGAAGGCGGAGGAAAAGAGGATGTCCTCGAATGTGGAGGCCACATCTGTAAAGGCCTTTAAAACACGTGCCCGGTTAAGGACACCCAGCAGGGCCATTCAGGTCCGAATGCTAATGCCAGCCGCCACCATGAACGGAGGAGTCCCTTCAGTGTGCCTGAAACTTTAAGACCACTTTATTGAAGGACGATTGACATACAAAAAAGCTATATATGTTTAACCTACACACTTGGCTGAGTTTGCACCCATCCCCACAGTCTATGCCATAAACAGATTCACCCCCACCCCC
>ML097406.1:11674-63892 GCA_003697995.1 Taxidea taxus jeffersonii
TCTCATGGTTTATCTCCCCCTCCAATTTCCCCCAACTCCCTTCTCCTCTCCATCTCCCCAATTCCTCCATGATATTCCTTATGCTCCACAAGTAAGCAAAATCATATGATAATTGGCTCTCTGTGATTGACTTATTTCACTTAGCATAATTTCTTCCACTCCTGTCCATGTAGATACAAAAGTTGGGTATTCATCCTTTTGGACAGAGGCATAATACTCCATAATATATATGGACCATATCTTTATCCATTCATTTGTTGAAGGGCATCTTGGTTCTTTCCACAGTTTGGCGACTGTGGCCATTGCTGCTATGAACATTGGGATACAGATGACCATTCCTTTTACTACATCTGTATCTTTGGGATAAATACCCAGTATTACAACTGCAGGTTCATAAAGTAGCTCTATTTTTGATTTCTCCACACTGTTTTTCAAAGTGGCTGCACCAACTTGCATTCCTACCAACAGTGTAAGAGGGTTCCCCTTTCTCCATATCCTCTCTTACACTTGTTTACTGTCTTGTTAATTTAGGCCATTCTAACTGGTGTAAGGTGGTATATCAGTGTTGTTTTGATTTGAACTTCCCTGATGACTAGTAATGATGAACATTTTTTTTCAAGTGCCTGTTAGCCATTTGTATGTCTTCTTTGGAAAAGTGTCTATTTTTGTCTTCTGCCCATTTTGTGACATGATTATCTGTTTTGTGGCTGTTGAGTTTGAAGAGTTCTTTATATATCTTGGATATTAGCCTTTGTCTGTAGTGTCATTGGCAAACTATCTTCTCCTATTACGTAGGTTGCCTCTTTGTTTTGTTGACTGTTTCCTTTGCTGTGCAGAAGCTTTTGATCTTGATGAAGTCCCAAAAGTTCATTTTCACTTTTGTTTCCTTTGCCTTTGGAGACATATCTTAAAAGCAGTTGTTGTGGCCGATGTCAAAGAGGTTAGTGCGTATATTCTTATCTAGGATTCTGATGGATTTCTGCCTCATGTTGAGCTCTTTTATCCATTTTGAGCTTATCCTTGTGTATGGTATAAGAGAATGGTCGAGTTTCATTCTTCTACACATAGCTATCCATTTTTCCCAGCACCATTTACTGAAAAGACTGTTTGTTTGTTTGTTTGTTTCCTCCCACTGTATATTTTTCCTGCTTTGTCGAAGATTAGTTGACCATAAATTTGAGGGTCCATATCTGGGCTTTCTACTCTGTTCCACTAGTCTATGTGTCTGTTTTTGTGGCAGTACCATGCTGTCTTGGTGATCACAGCTTTGTAGTAAAGCTTAAAATGAAGCAACACAATACCCCCACTTTTGTTTTTATTTTTCAACATTTCCTTAGCAATTCAGGGTCTCTTCTGGTTCCATAAAAAAATTAGGATTCTTTGCTCCAGCTCTTTGAAAAATACCAGTGGAGTTTTGATTGGAATGTCATTGAAACTATAGATTGCTCTAGGCAGTATAGACATTTTAACAATGTTTATTCTTGTGATCCTTCAGCATGGAATGGTTTCCCATATTTTTGTGTCTTCTTCAATTGCTTGCATGAGTGTTCTGTACTTCCTTGAGTACAGGTCAGTTATGTCTTTGGTTAGGCTTATACCCAGGTATCTTATGGTTCTTGGGGCTCTAGTAAATGGAATTGGTTCTCTTATTTCCACTTTTGTATTTTCATTGTAAGTGTATAAAAAAAAACAACTGATTTCTGCACATTGGTTTTATATCCTGCCACATTACTAAATTGCTATATGAGTTCTAGTAGTTTGGGTGTAGATTCCTTTGGGTTTTCTATTTAAAGTATCACATCATCTATGAAGAGAGAGAGCTTGACTTCTTCTTGGCTAATTTGAATACATTTGATTTATTTGTTGTTGTTGTCTGATTGTTGTTGCTAGGACTTCTAGTACTATGTTGAATGGGAGAGGTGAGAATGGGCATCCTTGTTGTGCTCCTGATCTCAAAGGGAAAGCTGTCAGGTTTTCCCTATTGAGGATAATATTCACTGTTTGTTTGTTTTTTTCATAGATAGATTTTATGAAGTTGAGGAATATTCCCTCTATCCCTATAATTTGAATTGTTCTAATCAGGAACGGATGATGTATCTTGTCAAATGCTTTTTCTGCATCAATTGAGAGGACCATGTAGTTTTCCTCTATTCTATTATTGATTTTTTCTATCACATTGATTGATTTGCAAATGTTGAACCACCCCTGGATCCCATGGATAAATCCCACCTGGTCATGGTGGATAATCTTTTCAATGTACTATTGAATCCTATTAGCTAGGATGTTGTTGAGAATCTTAGCATCCATATTCATCAAGGATATTGGCCTGAAATTCTTCTTTTTAGTGGGATCTTTGCCTGGTTTGGGTATCAGGGTAATGCTGGCTTCATAGACAGAGTCTGGAAATTTTCCTTCTGCTTCAATGTTTAGAAACAGCTTCAGGAGAATAGGTATTATTTTTTTCTTTGAATGTTTGGTAGAATTCCCCTAGGAATCAGTCAAGCCCTGGGCTCTTGTTTTTAGGGAGGTTTTTGATCACTGCTTGAATCTCATTACTAGATATTGGTCTATTCAGGTTGTCAATTTCTTTCTGATTCAGTTTTGGAAGTTTATAGTTTTCCAGGAATGCATCCAATTCATCTACATTGCTTAAGTTATGGTCATATAACTGTTCATCATTATTTCTGATGATTGTTTCTATTTCCTTGGTGTTAGTAGTGATCTCTCTCTTTTCATACATAATTTTATTAATTTGGGCCTTCTGTATTTTCTTTTGGATTAGTTTAGCCAATGGTTTATTGATCTTATTGATTCTTTCAAAAAATAGCTTCTAGTTTCATTGATGTATTCTACTGCATCTCTAGTTTCTATCTCTTTGATTTCTGCTCTAATACTGATTATTTCCCTTCTTGTGCATGGAATTGGCTTAATTTGTTGTTTATTCTGTACTTTTTTAAGGTGTAAAGAGAGCTGATATATTCTGGATTTTTTTTTTTTTTTCTGATGCTTGGATGGATATGTATTTCCCCCTTAGGACTAACTTTGCTGTATCACATAGGTTTTGGACCCAAGTGTCTTCGTTATCACTGGTTTCGATGAATCATTTAAGATCTTCTTTAATGTTCTGGTTGATCTAAACATTCTCAAACAAGGTGGTCTTTAGCTTACAGTTGTTTGAATTCCTTCCAATCCTTTTCTTGTGGTTGAGTTCCAGTTTCAAAGCACTGTCATCTGAGAATATGCAGGGAATAATCTCAATCTTTTGGTATCAGTTGAGTCCTGATTTGTAACCCAGTATGTGGTCTATTCTGGAGAAACTTCCATGTGTACTCAAGAAGAATGAGTATTCTGTTGTTTGAGGGTGGAATGTTCTGTATATATCTATGAGGTCCATCTGGTCCGATGTGTCATTCAATGTTCTTGTTTCTTTATTGATTTTCTGCTTGGATGATCTATTACTGAGAGTGATGTGTTAAGATCCCCTACTATTAATGTATTCATATCAATATGACTCTTTATCTTGATTAACAGTTGTCTTATAAATTAGCTGCTCCCATATTGTGGCCATAAATATTTACATTTGTTAGATCTTCTTGGTGGATAGACCCTTTAAGAATGATATAGTGTCCTTATTTATCTCTGACTACAGTTTTTAGTTTAAATATCAAATTTATCTGATATGAGAATCACTACCCCAACCTTCTTTTTAGGCCCATTGGTATGAAAGTAGCTTCTCCATCCCTTCAATTTCAGTTTAGATGTATTGTTAGGTTCAAAATGGGTCTCTTGTAGACAACATATGGATAGGTCATGTCGTTTTATCCAATTTACAACACTGTGCCATTTTATGGGAACATTCAGGCCATTCACATTGAGAGTGATTATTGAGAGATACATTTTTATTGACATTGTGTTGCCTGTGATGTCCTTGTTTCTATAGATTGTCACCATAAATTTCTGTTCTACAACACTCTTGGGTTCTTTCTTCTTTTATACAACCCCCCTTAATATTTCTTGTAGTGCAGTCTTAATGATAACATACTGTTTTAGACCTTGTTGGCCTTGGAAGCTCTTTATCTCTCCATCCATTTGGAATGTCATCCTTGCTGGATAAAGTGTTCCTGGCTGCATGTTCTTTTCATTTAATACCCTGAATATGTCTTGCCAGCCCTTTATGGCTTGCTAGGTTTCTGTGGATAGGTTTTATGTTATTCTGATGGACCTTCCTCTGTACAGAAGGAATCCCTTCCTGCTAGCTGCTTTCGAGAACGTCTGTCTAAAATTATTATTCATCAGTTTCACAATCAGGTGACTTGTGGTCTTTCTAGATTCTATGACCTTGGGGGGAGCCCTCTCTGCCTCTAGGACAGGAACACTTATTCAATTTGCCAGAGTGGGAAAATTTTCATGGAGAATTTGTTCAACTATATCTTCTAGATTCCTTCCTTTCTCTTCCCGCTCAGGGATTCCAATAATTCTAACATTGGAACATTTCATGGCATCATTTATTTCCCTAATGCTGTTTTAATGGCTTCTAAGCTGTTTGTTCCAGACCTCCTCCTGATCCTTTTTCTTTATCAGTTTGTCCTCTAGATCATTAATTCTATCTTCTGCCTCAGTTACCCTAGCTGTTAGAAAATTTAGATTAGATCGGAGCTAATTGATAACATTTTTAACTTCTTCCCTCATGACTTTCACTTCTGTCCTAATCAATTCCATGCTGTAATTAATGGTTTTCTCCAACCTAGCCATTGCCTGGAGAATTGTTACCCTGAATTCCCTTTGAACATACTGTTTATGTCCACATCCAATAGTTCTGATGGGCCCAGAACAGAGGGCACAGTCTCTGAATTTTTCTTCTATTGGGCATCCCTCCTCCTAGTCATTTTGGTGAGGCATGGCTGAGGGGATGTGTAGCTGAATGTATCAAACATGATTCAGGCAAGGTACACCCTGGAATGCTTCTGAGCAATCAGAAGTCCCCAATAAAAAGAAAGAAAAAGAGAGAGAAAGAAAGAAAGAAAAAACAAATAAAAGAGAAGACCCATCCAGAATGGGCTCCAAAGGTAAGATTTATAAGTTATACAAAACAAAAACAAAATAGAAAAAAAAAAAAAACAAAGAAAAAGACTAATGAAAGTACATGACAAAAAAAAAAAAACAAAACAGCCAAAATGAAGCCCATGGATAAGATTTATATAATACCAGGACAAAAACAAATACACAGAAACACTAACAGAAGAAAAAGATAGGAGGTTATAAATCCTTATCATGAGCGAGGAAGTTTATTTTGATTCTTCTTGGGTGTACCTTGATATCTTTGTTAAAGGACTCAACTTTTCAGAGATATAGGATGATTAATACCAGTTTATATAAAGGGGTAGTATTGATTAGGGAAAGAGGATTACCTTGAAGCTTTTCTCAATATGAATATTAAAAAAATCAAAAAGCAAAAGAAAAATGCAGGTATATGTATCAAAAAAGTTCAAGTTAAAAGGTTACTATGGAATTTGTTTTATTGAACCTCTCATTGTGATGGTAAATAGGTTATTTTTTGGTAAACATTAAAAAGAATGAGAATAGTTGGAACAAACTAAAAATAAAAGTTGTATATATGAAGTATACATGTTTAAGGGCAATACTGGGAGTTTGATATTTTCTTTTCCTCTGCTATTGGGGTTTTACAGTTTTATGGGGACCCCATGGCCATTGTCCTCTCATTTTCTTGGCTGGCTTTCTTGGGGAGGAGACTGCCGCATTGTTTTTCAGGCAGTCTTGCTTGGGTTGAGTTCTCCTGCCCCCCTATCAAGGGGCTGGGCTCTGAGGGATTGGTTTTTAAGCTTTTGTTCTCTGGAGGGCTTTTTTTATTCCCTTGGCAGTTTTTGACAGTTCTTTGGGTGTTTAGAGGAAAGCAAACTGTACCCAGACCTTCATCTCAGAGAGAAGCATCAGTCTGTTCCCCTCTGGGTTGGACAGAGCACAAAGACTTCACCTCTGCCAACTCCCACCCGCAGAGCACGTCCCCAGCCACCATTTCAGGGTTCGCAGGAGCTCCCACTTGTCTCTGCACCCCAGTGCTAGTAAAACCATAAGCAATATTGGTCCAGGGAGCCTGCTTCCAGAGCTGCTAGGGAAGTGAGAACAGATGGAATCTATCAATGCATGCCTGCTTAAAAAAAAGAAAAAGTAAGTATATTTCCTTTACTAGTGCATGGATGAAAGCATATACGTATAAATCCATTATTAAATAGACTTCCAGACAGTTTATTCCACCAACGTTCCCAGTCTCAGCTAATTCAGATAAGAGCAATACACAGATTAGAGTTAGGGAGAGGCATATTTCCAGCAGAGTTAAATGAAAATGTAACTTGCTTGCTAGGCATTTTTCAGGCCTTATCACTTTTTTTTTTAATTTCTTTTTTACATTTTTATTATTTTTTTCAATTTTATAAATATATATTATTAGCCACAGGGGTACAGGTCTGTGAATCGCCAAGTTTATACACTTCACAGTACTCACCATAGCACATACCCTCCCCAATGTCCATAACCCCACCACCCTCTCCAAAAACCCCTCCCCCCACCCCCCTCAGTTTGCTTTATGACATTAAGAGTCTCTTTCGATTTGTCTCCCTCCTGAACCCATCTTGTTTCATTTTTTTCTTTTCCTACCCCCCTAACTTCCCCCCATTGCATCTCCACTTCCTCATATCAGGGAGATCATATGATAGTTGTCTTTCTCCGATTGACTTATTTCGCTAAGCATAATACCCTCTAGTTCCATCCACGTCGTCGCAAATGGCAAGATTTCATTTCTTTTGATGGCTGCATAGTATTCCATTGTATATATATACCACTTCTTCTTTATCCATTGATCTGTCAATGGACATCTAGGTTCATTACATAGTTTGGCTATCATGGACATTGCTGCTATAAACATTCACTTGCACATGCCTCTTCAGATCACTACGTTTGTATCCTTAGGGCAAATACCCAGTAGTGCAATTGCTGGGTTATAGGGTAGCTCTATTTTCAACTTTTTGAGGAAGCTCCATGCTGTTTTCCAGAATGGTTGCACCAGTTTGCATTTCCAAAACAGTGTAGGAGGGTCCCCCTTACTCCACATCCTCGCCAGCATCTGTCATTTCCTGACTTGTTAATTTTATCCATTCTGACTGATGTGAGGTGGTATCTAATTGTGGTTTTGATTTGTATTTCCCTGATCCCGAGTGATGTGGAGCATTTTTTCATGTGTATGCTGGCCAACTGGATGTCTTTTTTTCAGAAATGTCTGTTCATGGCCTCTGCCCATTTCTTGATTGATTATTTGTTCATTGGATGTTGAGTTTACTGAGCTATTTATAGATTGTGGTTACTAGCCCTTTATCTGATATGTCGTTTGCAAACATCTTCTCCCATTCTGTCAGGTGTCTGTTGGTTTTGTTAACTGTATCCTTTGCTGTGCAAAAGCTTTTGATCTTGATGAAATCCAAATAGTTCATTTTTGCCCTTGCTTCTCTGCCCTTTGGCGTTCCTAGGAAGAATTTGCTGCAGCTGAGGTTGAAAAGATTGCTGCCTGTGTTCTCCTCAAGGATTTTGATGGATTCCTTTCTCACATTGAGGTCTTTCATCCATTTGGAGTCTATTTTCATTTGTGGTGTAAGACAATAGTCCAATTTCATTTTTCTGCATGTGGCTGTCCAATTTTCCCTACACCGTTTATTGAAGAGGCAGTCTTCTTTTTCCATTGGACATTCTTTCTTGCTTTGTCAAAGATTAGTTGACCATAGAGTTGAGGGTCTATTTCTGGACTCTCTATTCTGTTCCATTGATCTATGTGTCTGTTTTTGTGCCAGTACCATACTGTCTTGATGATGACGGCTTTGTAATAGAGCTTGAAATCCAGAATTGTGATGCCACCAACTTTGGCTTTTTTTTTTTCAATATTCCTTTGGCTATTCGAGGTCTTTTCTGGTTCCATATAAATTTTAGGATTATTTGTTCTATTTCTTTGAAAAAAAGGATGGGATTTTGATAGGCGTTGCATTAAATGTGTAGATAGCTTTAGGTAGCATAGACATTTTCACAATATTTATTCTCCCAATCCATGAGCATGGAACATTTTTCCATTTTTTGGTGTCTGCCTCAATTTCTTTCATGAGTACTTTATAGTTTTCTGAGTATAGATTCTTTGCCTCTTTGGCTAGGTTTAGTTTTAGGTATCTTCTTGTTTTGGGTGCAATTGTAAATTGTAAATTTACAAATTGTAAATTGACTCCTTAATTTCTCTTTCTTCTATCTTGTTGTTGGTGTATATAAATGTAACTGATTTCTGTGCATTGATTTTATATCCTGACACTTCACTGAATTCTTGTACAATTTCTAGCAGATTTGGAGTGGAGTATTTTGGGTTTTTCACCTATCGTATAATATCATCTGCAAAGAGTGATAATTTGACTTGTTCTTTGCCGATTTGGATGCCTTTAATTTCTTTTTGTTGTCTGATTGCTGAGGCTAGGACTTCTAGTACTATGTTGAATAGCAGTGGTGATAGCGGACATCCCTGCCGTGTTCCTGACCTTAACGGAAAAGCTCTCAGTTTTTCTCCATTGAGAATGATACTTGCCGTGGGTTTTTCATAGATGGCTTTGATAATATTGAGGTATGTGCCTTCTATCCCTACACTTTGAAGAGTTTTGATCAGGAAGGGGTGCTGTACTTTGTCAAATGCTTTTTCAGCATCTATTGAGAGTATCATATGGTTCTTGTTCTTTCTTTTGTTAATGTATTATATTGTATTAATTGGATGCCTTTAATTTATTTTTGTTGTCTGATTGCTGAGACTAGGACTTCTAGTACTATATTGAGTAGCAGTGGTGATAGTGGACATCCCTGCCGTGTTCCTGGCCTCAGCAGAAAACCGCTCAGTTTTTCTCCTTTGAGAATGATACTTGCTGTGGGTTTCTCATAGATGGCTTTGGCAATACTGAGGTATGTGCCCTCTATCCCTACACTTTGAAGAGTTTTGATCAGGAAGGGATGCTGTACTTTGTCAATTGCTTTTTAGCATCTATTGAGGGTATCATGCAGTTCTTGTTCTTTCTTTTATTAATGTATTATATCATATTAATTGATTTGTGTCTGTTGAACCAAACTTGCAGCCCTGGAATAAATCCCACTTGGTCGTGGTGAATAATCCTTTTAATGTACTGTTGGATCCTACTGGCTAGTATTTTGGTGAGAATTTTTGCATCTGTGTTCATCAAGGATATTGGTCTGTAATTCTCTTTTTTGATGGGATCCTTGTCTGGGTTTGGGGTCAAGGTGATTCTGGCCTCATAAGATGAGTTTGGAAGTTTTCCTTCCATTTTTATTTTTGGAATAATTTCAGGAGTATAAAATTAAATATATTAATTAATTAATTAATTAAATGCTTGGTAGAATTCCCCTGGGAAGCCATTTGGCTCTGGGCTTTTGTTTGTTTGGAGATTTTTGATGACTGTTTCAATCTCCTTACTGGTTATGGGTCTGTTCAGGTTTTCTATTTCTTCCTGGTTCAGTTTTGGCAGTTTATATGTCTCTAGGAATGCATCTCTTTCTTCCAGATTGTAAAATTTGTTGGTGTAGAGTTGCTCATAATATGTTCTATAATTGTTTGTATTTCTTTGGTGTTGGTTCTGATCTCTCCTCTTTCATTCATGATTTTATTTATTTGGGTCCTTTCTCTTTTCTTTTTGATAAGTCTGGCCAGGGGGTTATCAATCTTATTAATTATTTCAAAGAACCAGCTCCCAGGTTCATTGATTTGTTCTATTGTTTTTTTGGTATCCATTTCATTGATTTCCGCTCTGATCTTTAAGATTTCTCTTCTCCTGCTGGGTTTAGGCTTTCTTTGTTGTTCTTTCTCCAGGTCCTTTAAGTGTAGGGTTAGGCTCTGTATTTGAGACCTTTCTTGTTTCTTGAGAAAGGCTTGTATTGCTATATTTTTTTCCTCTCAGGACTGCCTTTGCTATGTCCCACAGATTTTGAACAACTGTGGTTTTATTATCATTTGTTTCCATGATTTTTTAAAATTCTTCTTTAATTTCTTTGTTGACCCATTCATTCTTGAGAAGGATGCTCATTAGTCTCCATGTATTGGGGTTCTTTCCAAATTTCCTCTTGTGATTGAGTTCTAGCTTCACAGCACTGTGGTCTGAAAATATGCAGGAAATGATCCCAATCTTTTGATACCATTTGAGACCTGATTTATGACCCAGGATGTAATCTATTCTGGAGAATGTCCCATGTGCACTAGAGAAGAATGTGTATTTTGTTGCTTTGGGATGGAATGTTCTGAATATATCTGATGACCCTCTGGTCCAGTGTGTCATTTAAGGCCTTTATTTCCTTGTTGATCTTTTGCTTGGATGATCTGTGCATTTCAGTGAGTGGAGTGTTAACGTCCCCTACTATTATTGTATTATTTTCAATGTGTTTCTTTGATTTTGTTATTAATTGGTTTATATAGTTGGCTTCTCCCATGTTAGGGGCATAGATATTTAAAATTGTTAGATCTTCTTTTTGGAAAGACCCTTTGAGTATGATATAGTGTCCTTCCTCATCTCTTATTATAGTCTTTGGCTTAAAATCTAATTTATATGTTATAAGGATTGCCACCCCAGCTTTCGTCTGATGTCCATTAGCACCGTAAATTGTTTTCCACCCCCTCACTTTTAATCTGGAGGTGACTTTGGGTCTAAATTGAGTTTCTTGTAGGCAGCATGTTGATGGGTTTGTTTTTTTTATCCATTCTGAAACCCTGTGTCTTTTCATTGGGGCATTTACCCCATTTACATTCAGGGTAACTATTGAGAGATATGAATTTAGAGCCATTGCATTGTCTATAAGGTGACTGTTACTGTGTATTGTCTCTATTCCTTTCTGATCTACTACTTTTAGGGTCTCTCTTTGCTTAGAGGACCCCTTTCAATATTTCCTGTAGAGCTGGTTTGGTGTTTGCAAATTCTTTCAGTATTTATTTGTCCTGGAAGCTTTTTATCTCTCCTTCTATTTTCAATGGTAACTTAGCTGGATATAGTATTCTTGGCTGCATGATTTTCTCATTTAGTGCTCTGAATATATCATGCCAGTTCTTTCTGGCCTGCCAGGTCTCTGTGGATAAGTCTGCTGCCAATATAATATTTTTACCATTGTTACAGACTTCTTGTCCCGGGCTGCTTTCAGGATTTTCTCTTTGTCACTAAGACTTGTAAATTTTACTATGAGATGACAAGGTGTAGACCTATTCTTATTGATTTTGAGGGGGTTCTCTGCAACTCCTAGATTTTGATGCTTGTTTCCTTTGCCATATTAGGGAAATTCTCTACAATAATTCTCTCCAATATATCTTCTGCTCCCCTCTCTCTTTCTTCTTCTTCTGGATTCCCAAGTATTCTAATGTTGTTTCATCTTATGATATCACTTATCTCTTGAATTCTCCCCCTGTAGTCCAGTAATTGTTTGTCTATCTTTTGCTCAGCTTCTTTATTCTCTGTCATTTGGTCTTCTATATCACTAACTCTCTTCTGCCTGATTTATCCTAGCAGTAAGAGCCTCCATTTTTTATTGCACCTCATTAATAGCTTTTTTTTATTTCAACTTGGTTAGATTTTAGTTCTTTTATTTCTCTATAAAGGGCTTTTATTTTCCAGACAAGGTCTCTCTAATATCTTCCATGACTTTTTTTGAGCCTGGCTAGAACCTTGAGAATAGTCATTCTGAACTCTAGATCTGACATATTACCAATGTCTGTATTGATTAGGTCCCTATCCTTCAGTACTGCCTCTTGTTCTTTTTTTTGTGGTGAATTTTTCCGCCTTGTCATTTTGTCCAGATAAGAATATATGAAGGAGTAAATGAAATACTAAAAGAGTGGCAACAATCCCAGGAAAATGTGCTTTAACCAAATCAGAAGAGCCTCCAAATCATGGGGGAGGGGGAAAGGGGGTGAAAAGAAGTTCAGAAAAAAATATTAAAAAAAGAAAACAAATAAATAATATATATATATATATATATATATATATATATATATTAGACTGGTTACTAGAACAGAGTCAACCACTTAATTTTGGGAGTCTTTTGGTCTCTTAGAAGAAAACCTCCCAAAATTTTAATGAATGAAAAACATATATAAGTGTAAACACAATGAAGGGATGGAATATGATTATAAAGATGAATTTTTTTTTAAATTTCTAACAAAGGAGTTGATAAGGTAAGTTGGTTGGGAGAATAAAGAAAAGAAAGTGGAGAGAATTTGCTCAGGCTGGACACTAGATGAAGCCCAGTGCTAAATTTAGGGTGTATTTTGATCTATTAGAAGAAGTTGTACCCAACATTTTTTAGAAGAAAAACCCCTATCTGTATAGAAAAATAAAGTTAGATACAATGAAGGATCAAATATGACTATAATAATGAAGGTTCAAAAGTTTTTTTTATGAAATGTATTAAGATAAACTAGTTAAAAACATTAAAAGGGAAAGGGTAAAAGTTAAAAAATAGCAGAAGGAAAAAAATTTAAAAAATTGATTAACTTTGTAAAACTAAAGGTTCATGGGCGTGGGAAGAAAGGCATAAATTCCATGGTTTGCTTTCTCCTCTTCTGTAATTCCACTGTTCTCCTTGGTAAGTGAACTTGGGCTTGGCTGGATTTCTTGTTGATATTCTGGGGGAGGGGCCTGTTGTAGTGATTCTCAAGTGTCTTTGCCCAAGGCAGAATTGCACTGCCCTTCCCAGGGACCAGGCTAAGTAATCCACTAGGGTTCACTTTAGGGAGCTTTTGTTCCCTGAATGATTTCCGTAGAGTTCCAGAGGACGAGAATGAAAATGGCGGCCTCCTAGTCTCCATCCCGGAGGAGCTGAGAGCTCAGGGCCCTACTCTTCAGTGTGCCTTCTGAGAAAAGTGGTCCATCACTCCTGTCTCCCTGACCTGCAACCGCACTTGGAGAAAAACCCTCAATCACTCCCAACTCCCTGGCCTCCAGCTGCACTCCAAGCTCACCCTGACTATGATCAAGTGTCTCTCTCTCTAGCATACAGCTCCACCTGGAGTCTCTGAACCCCACAGATCCCTGAGCACTTCCAGGTCGGGGTCTCTCTGGATCTTGGGGGGACCCCACTCACAGAACACCAGCTTGTGCCATGGATTTTGGTTCAACATAACCCCAAGTTGAGAGCTTACACCTTGGCTGAGTCTCTGTAGCCAGTTTCCCTGCTCTAATACCTGTGACCTCTGCAACACTCAGACAATACCGATCCTTCTGTGACCCCGTGGGACCAGAGGCTATGCTGTCCCCATGTAGGCTTCACCCCGGTTTTGCCTCTGGAGCGATGTTCCTCAGTGGAGCAAACTTTTAAAAGTCCTGATTTTGTGCTCTGTTGCTTCACCACTTGCTGGGAGCTGGCCCCTCCCCCTGCAGTCTATCTTCCTGTTGCTTTGGATTCACTTCTCCACTGGTCCTACCTTTCAGAAAGTGGTCAATTTTCTGTTTCTAGAATTGTTGCTCTTCTTCTCTTCCATCTCTGTTGGATTTGTAGGTGTTCAGAATGGTTTGATAAGCTATCTAGCTGATCTCCTGCTACCTGATGTCGTCTCAGCCTGCTACTACTCTGTCATCTTGACTCCTTCCCAGGCCTTAGGTCTTTTGTCCTTGCAACAACTCAAAGAGTATATTTATTTGGAATTTTTGGTTGTAAGTAACTGAAAAAAATAAATTAATTAATATGGAAATGGGATATTCATTGTTTGGAACAAGGAATGTTTTATGACAAACAAAGATGTGCATAGAAAAACCTCAGGAAAAAAAATGGAATGAGAAAGTTGGAAGTTATCAGGAAACAAGGCAATACTTACCTCCATTTATAGTCTCTGATTTTTTTTTTTTCCTGAGGACATGTTTTATCTTTCTAACTCTTAGAATTGTTCTCTTACTCAGTTTTCATTGTAGAAGATGGCAGTTCACAGATCCCAAATTCACAAACCTAACTTCCAGTTGCAAGGATGGGGTGGATAGGAAGAGAGGCTAATTGATTCAATCTGGGCTGGATTTGGCTGGGGAGGATTATCTAGTACAATCATGTCCGCTGGTAGTCCACATTTATGGACCAGGGTTTCCATCAAGGGATTATAAACTTAAGTATGGCATTATCTTTTATTTTATAGGTGAACCAAAAATGAATCCCAATAGGGTAAGTAACCTACAAAGTTACAATCAAAACAGAAATGAACTTTAAACCAGGTCCTTATGTTCAGAAAGCAATCTTTTTCACCATTCCATAATATCTTCCTAAAGAAAAAAAAAATCGTCTCACAAAATGAGAATCATATATATTTATAGTTAGGTAAAACTAAGGGCTTGGCTGGGGCAGGGATCAAAATAGAATGCACTGAGATGACATAATGCTTCAGGATCAAAACAGAATTAGTACAGAGGAATTAGTAGATAAGACTTACTGAAGAAAATTCAGAAACAGAGATATGGTTTGATAATATGCCAGTGCCCAAGTCAGAACCATATATAACTACCAATAGGCTTTGTGGTTATTGTGCCTAGTTCTTAAATAAGTGGTCATGGTATCTCAATTGTCCTGATTTATTAAGACATTAATTCAATGAACACTGATTGAGCATCTACTCTGTGAGACAGTGTTCTCTCTCTCTCTCTCTTTCTTGGAGATTTTATTTATTTACTTGAGGGAAAGAGAGCTCAAGCAGGGAAAGGGGCAGAGGGAGAGAGAGAAACAGACTCACCACTGAACAGGGAGCCTGATGTGGGGCGTTATCCCAGGACCTGGGGATCATGACCTTAGCTGAAGGCCGACACTAACCCTATTGAGTCACCCAGGCACCCCGTCAGACAGTGTTCCAAATACTAGGAATATAGAATGGACAAGATGGACAATGTTCCTGGACTCAAGGAACTTACTTCCTAGTTAGGGGAGACAGGTAAAAAACAAACATTAATAGTGTGTCAGGAGCTGGGGCGCCTGGGTGGCTCAGTGGTTTAAGCCTCTGCCTTCAGCTCAGGTCATGATCTCAAGGTCCTGGGATCGAGCCACGCATCAGGCTTTCTGCTCAGCGGAAGCCTGCTTCCCCCTCTCTCTGCCTCCTTCTCTGCCTACTTGTGATCTCTCTGTCAAATAAATAAATAAAATCTTTTAAAAAATAGTGTGTCTGGGGCTGAATTGTGTTATGGAAAAAAATTAAAACTTAAGCAGGGTAAAGTGTTAGGGTGTGAATAGAGTCTACAATTTTAGTTAGGATGAAGGTGGTGGTTGGAGAAGGCCCCTCTAAAGAGATGAAGTTTAAAGAGAAATTAAACAATTTTAAACAGGAAGTCATGCAGATATTTGGGGGCAGATATGCCCTGGTCTTCCATTTGTAAGCCTGTTCCATTGGTGTTCAGAAGTTTTGTTAATTGAGGAATTTCAAATCTGATGACACTTGAATCTTTCATATCTTCTTTTATTAAAATATTCTTGTGCCAAATTGATTGCAAAAATGAACCAATCCTCCACTTCTCTTGGTGTCTAGGCCCTTGGCAATGTGATTTTATAACACCTTCCATTAATAATTAAGAGTCTACTTTCCAACTCCTTAAATCTTAGCTAATCTTACCACTTTTTTTGGCCAATAGAATGTAGCAGATAAAGGACCTATTCTGAATATAGGCCTCAAGAGACTTCACATACTTCTACTACCTTTTTTAGGATCCTTGTCTCTTACATAAGAACAAATTTAGGCTGTCCTGTTGGAGGACATGAAAGTATGTGGAGCAGAAAGTTTTCAGTCCAATAGACCCAGATGATATCTCAGTTATAAGAGAGAGCCAACATTAGTAAAATTATCCAGTTGACCTGAAAATCTATGAATGAGCCTTGTCAAGCTAACCAATACAAGAACTTTCCAATGAACACACTGACTTAATAAGCAATATTATGTGGTTATTAGTAGGCTACTGAGACATTTGAGCTACATAGCATTATTATGACAACAGATAACTCATTCTTGAACTATCTGCAGTTTTGATGGTGTGTGCATGTGTGTTCAAAGTGTGTGTGTCATCTAGTGAAGGCTAAAGAAGAGTTAAAGGCAATGTTGAGGAGACCAAGGCAATTTTACCATTTATGAGATATGCAAATTTGAAATAGCTCTTCTCATTACATGTGCATACATGATGATGGTGTAAAACCAGTACATGTAAATCCATAACCACAGGCTGGTGGAATGTGACAGGGATTTTGGGAGCATTCTTGTGTTATCTCATTTAGACTGTACTTTTGTTACTAATACTGCCCCCACAATCCAGATTAAAGCCCATACATTCTCCTTCTAAACTACATTGCTAGAAACCAAATCTCTTATGCTCTATAAAACACACTTGGAAGATGACAGGAGCTAGATGATGGTCTTTACTTTCACCCCATCAATCTTCTCTATGCCTGTTGTAATCTCACTTGTACAAATCAATTCCAATTACATTTTGTAAAAATGTTAAAAATTTCCTAGGCTTATAAACCCTTCTGTTTTTCATCTTTGTAATGTGTTTTTTTCAGCAAGCTTCCTATGTTTCTGTTTATTCAAATGATATAATGCTTTGTGTATAAATAAATGCTTGTGAACCATCAGTAAGAATTGTACTTTGATCTGTATTTTTCAGTTGTAGGAATGGATTTATAATGATTATCATTGGGCACCTTTTCAGTGCGCAATTTTGCTGATGAAGACGGCTTACTATAGTCATGGAAATAGAAGAGAAGTGAATCCTGTCCGTATTAGTACTGTGTCCTCAGCAATCAAGTTCAGTTAACCCTGGCTTTATTTTCAATAGAACCTCTTAATGTAACTTCAGTGTTGTGTTTTTCTTTTTTTTCCTAATTGTTATCACACTCTAAGTTATATCTGGTATGTTGGGCCTCTTACTTTAAACTCCCCAAATTATAATTACCAAAAAGATGTTTCATCAAGCACACTTGAAAATGAAAAACATTTTCTTCAACAATAGTTGGTATTATCTTTAACTACTTATTTTCTTTGTGAATGAGTATATTTTTTTATTTTTTTTGAATGAGCATATTTTTATAAAAAAGACAAACAAAATAGCTTGCAATGCTTTTAAGGATAATATTATATAAAAGGAAACAAATTACATTGTATGTAATTAATATTATTTATATTTGCAAATTGGCCTTTGACAATGGTCTTTGATAATTTTCCACCAAATTATACATTAATAGTGCAATCTTGATATACACATTTCACTTATTACTTAAAAGTATTTATTTGCTTGTATATTGCTTTGTTCCAAAACCAGGAGGTAAAGTTACATAAGTCAAAGATAAACATGACAATATTTGAATAATACTTTTTTTTATAAATGTTTGTCTCTTAAAAAGATGTTCTCCTGAGATCTGAGAATTTTCAAAAGTGGCATTAAGAAAATACTATATACTGTCACAAATTATAACACCCATTGAGAAATGTACAAATATTTACATAAAGAATCTGGTTAAAAACACTATGCAATTTTTTAAGTATTTCTCTTGGCAATTTAAAAAATACATAGCCATGGTTAATTTATTCTTCTTAATTGTAATTATTATGCTAAAATTTGTTAGTTTACCATAAGTGGTTATTTCCTATAAGTTTATTTGCAGGATGTAAATTACTCAGCTTTATAATAAACCCTGTGCTTTGTATCAGAAAACTATTATCTATATATTATGAGTTTTAAAACTTTTCAGCTTAAATCCCATTAAGGGATATTCTGCAGATCTTAAGTGCTCAATTTTGCACACACTTGTTGTTTTGTCCACACATTGAATGAAAAGGTGTCTTGCTCTTTCTGTCACCATCTTGGTTCTGTGTTCCCTGCACAAAATGCCAGGTGAAACCACAGAACCTATTCTTGCTACAAAGCAGGAGTTGCCACAGCACCAGGCTGAGACAGGATCTGGAACAGAATCCAACAGTGATGAATCTGCACCAGAAATTGAAGAACAGGATTCCACATAAGCAACCACACAACAAGCTCAGCTGTCAGCAGCAGCTGAAATTGATGGGGAACCAGTCAGTAAGGCAAAACAGAGCTGGAGTTAAAAGAAAGTATGGAATGCTCTGTATAAACTGGATCATCAACAGGCTATAGGGGTTACTAGAGTCACTATCTGGAAATCTAAGAATATCCTCTTTGTTATCACAAAACTAGATGTCTAAAATAACCCAGCTTCAGACACCTGCATAATTTGGGGGGAAACCAAGACTGAAGATCTATCTCAGCAAGCACAACTAGCTACTGCTGAGAAATTTAAATTTCAAGGTGAAGATGTCTCAAACATTCAAGAAAACACATGACTCCAACTGTACAAGAGGAGAGTGAAGAGAAAGAGGTTGATAAAACAGGTGCAGAGGTTAAGGACATAGAATTAGTCATGTCTTAAGCAAATGTGTCATGATCAAAGGCAGTCTGATTCCTGGAGAACAACAGTAATGATATTGTAAATGCTGTTATGGAATTAACAATGTAACCATCTGAAAAGGAGGACTATTTTTGGTGTTTCAAAAGAATAACTGCATCTTGTTTTGAAATTTGTACTGTTTCTAACACTAATTAAGTTATGGATTCTTACAGGATGAAAAAAAAAAAAAGAAAAAAATTGTGTCTTAAACTTGAAAATGGCTCCTAAGTTATCTATCAGTGATTTCTGCTACACAAATGGGCTATTAGATTTTGTATTTCCTCAAGAACAATTTTTCTTGTCATATCAGTAGAAATCATATCAGCTACAATTGAAGTTACCAATATAGAAGTATAAGTATAAGCCTGCCTTATAATACTAAAGCATTGATTGAGCATGCCTCATTCAATATTATACTTGTAGTTTGAGATTTTCTCTCTGACTTTTGAAAAAAAATTATACTTGAGAGTAAGAGAACTTACAGAAATTAAGTCCATATCTCTGCTTGTAAGAGAGTCTATAGCAAGTGAATGGAATATGTATCTTTTTTGGATAAAACTTTTTCTTTTAATGATTAAATATTAATTCATTTCAAGATATCCCTGTGGTTTTAACAATTTTAGTCACCAGGGACTTGTGATGTTTCTTATAGAGGGTAAGAGTACCTAGTGTCTATTATTCATTCTGTGTATATATAATTATTGAAATGTTGGCAGTGCTGCGGAGAAAGAACCTGGATTTGCAGTTTACAAAATCTGGTCAGAATTATGGACTCACCAGTTACAAGGCATATTCTCTTAGTTGACTAAGACTCTTACTGAAACTCAGCTTACTATGTCTAAAGATGACTCTGTTACTAACTCATCTACCCTCTTCTTGAGTTGTTAAGAGGAATGAATGGGATAATATATTTAGAATCTCACTATAATTGGTAAAGTGATTTTGACAGCCACTCTGGAAAACAGTATGGAGGTTCCTCAAGACATTAAAAATAGAACTACCTTATGACCCAGCAATTGCCCTATTAGATATTTACCCCCAAACATAAATGTAGTGAGAATAAAGGGCACATGTACCCCAATGCTCATAGCAGCAATGTCCACAATAACCAAACTGTGGAAAGAGCTGAGATGTCCTTCAAGAGATGAATGGATAAAGAAGATATGGTTCATATATATAATGGAATATTACTCAGCCATCAGAAAGGATGGATACCTACCATTTGCATCAACATGGATGGAATTGGAGGGGATTATGTTAAGTGAAATAAGTCAAGCAGAGAAATACAATTATCATATGATTTCACTCATATGAGGGACATAAGGAGTGGCATAGAGGACCATATAGGAAGGGAGGGAAAAATGAATGGGAAGAAATCAAAGAGGGAGACAAACATGAGAGGCTCTGAACTACAGGAAACAAATCGAAGGTTATAGAAGTGGGGACGTGGGGGAGGGGGTAAGTGGGTGATGGATGTTAAGGAGGGCATGTGTAGTGATGAGCACAGGATATTATACACAACTAATGAATTGTTTAAATCTACATCAACGACTAATGATGTGTTACTATATGTTAGCCAACTGAACATAATAATAAAAAGAACAGACGGTATTTTTTGAGACAGGTAATATGCTCACTACATATATGGTGCTAAGTCTGCCTATCTCCTCACCTCTCTTCCTCTACAGGAGTTTGCATTAAAACAACACATTTCCTTTTCATAAGTCTCTATATACTACAGATAGTAGTTAGGTCATAGATGGGTCTTTGCTAACAAAGACATTTCAAGAGATATATAAATACCAATTCTTAGTCGACAACAAACAAAGCAGTCAGCCTTTAAATAGACCAATATTTAACTAACTGTTTTCAGTCATCCTAAAAAATAGAAAAGTCAGGGTTTTTAAAACAATGTTTCACAGTTTTGATCAAACATGATTCCCTTTTCCTTTATGTATAACAGCTTCTTATATACCCAGCTGATTGATTACACAGCTCTCATCATTGGGTGCTAGTATCACAATCTATATCAGCATCTTCATGGCAGCTGGATAAAAAGTTTCTATGTTTATCTTTACAAAAATCTTTCAAGCTACTGTCTTGTTATGCAGTCTGGAAATACATTCTGATTCAACTCTGAAAAGAAGACAGTTTAAATAGTTGACAGCTCTTATATAGTCAAGGCAGGCCATAATTTCAGTTTCAGAAACCATGTGTGCAAGCTAATTTTCCCTCTACTTGCTACAGTTTTAGGGCCAGATTTTCAAGCAAGCATTTGTGTACATAAAATGGGTAATTGCACACACAAATGAGCAATTTTGTATGCAATTATCCATTTTGCATACGCAATTATATGCTTCTGAGTGTATAATGCATATACATGAAATTTGGCAAGCATACCCTTTACACCTTGCTTTAAAAGTGTGGTCCATATTGCAGGGTTATTGGAGGGAAGAAAATTGAGATTCTTCCTGTTTGACAGTGTTATTGCACCCATTACTATTCCTTACATCATTCCTTTTAATCAAGGATATCAAAGTCCATTAAATTATTAACCCAATCACCCCAGCAGCCCTATTGTCATGGATACCAAATGTTATGACAATCTCATTTTAGAAATTAAGAAACCAGGGCACAGAAGTTAGACTTCTCTAAATATTAACCATTTTCCATTTAGGCTTCCTGACAAGTAGTTCCTTAGTATCCACTCTCCATCTGCCTGCACAAATGCAAATCTAAAAGAACAGTATTCAAAAGACAAAGAAATTGAGCATAAACACAAAGTTTCTTTCCTTGTGGTCCAACTAAACCAAAGTTTGTTCACTTTCTGCACTGACAAAAAGCTTGCATTGTTCCTTTTTTCATACAAAGATCGGGTAAGACAGCAAGTTTTAATAGGAGGGCTTGTTTATCTGGGAAATCCCTATGTCATTGTCAAAAGAAAATAATAAACATTCACTCACTTCATGGAAATAAATTGTGTCTTTAGGATTGCAGATTGTTTCTCAGAAAGCTGATAAAAGAGGTTTATTTGACTGATAACAGCCTGAAGTTTACAGTTACACATTTGGCTTCCTCATAAACCTGAAAGCAGGATTCCTTGTGGCTTTGACATCAGGGAAACAAGACAGACAGTTTGAATATTTGTTGTTGTTGTTGCAGTTAACTTATGTGCCCTTCTGTATTCTGCTTGACTTGCTACCTGTCTACCATGTCACTGTGCAGTCTATGCTGACAGAATTGCAGAGGCAGAAAGCTCAATTGTTCCAAATAAAATAATGCAATCAGTCCTTGCAAGGAAGAAAAAAAAAATCAGTTGGCACCTACTGCACAGAGATTACAATTTGACAGCAACTTTACCTAAAACCTAGAGTTTGCTTATATCAAGACAAATTAAAATACTTTGAGATGACCTTTAATTGAATATTATGAGTAATAGTAGTAGAAGTAGCAGTGAGAGTAGTATTAATAGTGGCAGAAATAGTGGCATAGTAGTAATATTAGTAGCAGCAACAGAAGTAGTGGTATTCATAGCAGTAAAAGTAGGACCAATACTGCTCACAGTAAAAACAGAAATATCTAACATATTGTTATTTACCATATACCAAGATCTATGAGATCTAATGCTGTTTTTTAACCACTACTACAGATAAAGGATATGGAGCATTTAAAAATTTCTCTGTGGCTACATAGCTTGTAAGTAGCAGAACTGGGAGTAGCCCCAGTGCATTCAAATACTAAATGCCACAGGGATGAAATGGGTACAGTTCCATTTCAGCCATTTTGTTTTTATTCTCATATAGCTGCAGAAAATAAAGGCAACTTTGGCAGTTACATATATCTCAAAATACCATTCAAAAATGCAACTTTTAAAATTGTTTTAAAAACAGAGGATCCCTGGATGGCTCAGTTGGTTAACCATCTGCCTTTGACTCAGGTCATGATCTGGGGGTCCTGGGATGGATCCCCACATCAGGCTCTCTACTCAGTGGGGATCCTGCTTTTCCCACTCCCTCTGCCTGCTGCTCCACCTGCTCGTACTCTCTCACTCTCTCTGTCAAATAAATAAAATATTTTTTTTACAAAAGTGTGGTTTCAATAACTCATGTACTTTAAAATTAAATCTTCCTAAGTAGTAAAAAAAAAAAATGACTGCCTTGTGTAACAAGTCGTGAGCTAAAGAGAGTATTAAACAGAATGAAAGGTCTGAATTTGAGTCATATGTTAATTCTTGATAAAAAAATGTAAATTATTTGCCTTAAGTTCTGTTTGTGTGTATGTGAGAGAGAGAGAGAGAAGTTGCACTAGAGAGTGTTAGCCTTCTAAATACCTGACTTTGCCAATAACATTTGTTTTTGTTTTTGTTTTTCCTTTTAATAATAACTAAAGCTGAGAAGGGCATCAAGGAATAAACTTCATGTTGCTCATTAGTGTTAAACCTAACGTGATGAGCATGTTTATTGGGATGTTTAATAATTTGTGTTTCTTTAGAACCTTTCATCTTAGGATCCTAGCGTGCTTTATAAACATTAATTCTCTTAGCATTGCTACTAAAAAGATGCACATGTTTATATTTGGCTTAAATATACCCAAATGATTAAATGGTCTACTTTATGTCACAAAGTGTGGGAAAGTCCATTATGGAAAACATTCTCTGATTGAATGATTAATTCTAAACACATATATATATAACTGTAATTTCAGAAGAATGTGTTCCTCAAAAATATATTTCTGTATGTGATTGACGTTATATAATTAACAATAACTCCCAAAAAACTCTAGATATGAATCAATTTTCAAAACCCAGCTCAGATCCTTAGCAACTCAGGGAGAGCTTTCTTGAGTCATTCGCATAATAAAGTGATCCAGAAAAGCTCTGTAAATAAATCTGATAACTTAGAGTTACATAAATGAATCTCCATGCACACATACAGGGAAGTTGGGTTTTTGACCAGATTGGCCAAAGTCTTCCACTTCAGCCCACATTTACTCAAGAGTCTCATGTCATAGTTTGTTGTTCACAAACTGCCTCTTGTGCATGCTAAAGAAAAAAGTTTGCTATCATCTATCTATATATCTAATAATCATTTTCCTTGGAATGCCTAATAGACCAGGAGATTGCCTTTATGTTATTTACAAAAATTCATTGTGACTGCATATCTACACAGCAAAAATACTTTGTGTGAGTATGAGTAGTGGCAACTAGGGAGTTTAACCTTGGCTGATGTGATGGAAAATGTGTTTTCTTAAATCCTGTAAGGTAAATTCACGAGTTAAAAATTTTCACACAGATGTTTCATTCCATACCCAAGTTGTTCTTTTACATGCCAAGAGACTTGCAGTTATCTCCTTAACACATACATTTGTAATTTTAAACTCTAGTACATGCTGAAAAACTTATATAGAGGTAGGCCCTGGAAATATATAATTCAGCCTTTAATGAGCTATTATAAAAGAATATACAAGGTAGCATCTATATATGCAAAGTATAGTCTGGTTCTTCCAATTTTTTCTTTACCTTCACAAACCTCCTTTTATGAGGGATACTTTTCAATTTAAAATTGATGGGTTTTGATATGGTCTATATATATAATGGAATAGTATGCCTCCATCAGAAAATATGAATACCCAAATTTGTATCAACATGGACGGGACTGGAAGAGATTATGCGAGTGAAATAAGTCAAGCAGAGAGAGTCATTTATCATATGGTTTCACTTGCTTATGGAGCATAACGAATAACTCAGAGGACATTGGGAGATGGAGAGGAGAAGTGAGTTGGGGGAAATCGGAGGGGGAGACAAACCATGAGAGACTGTGGACTCTGAGAAACAAACTGAGGATTTGGGAGGGGAAGGGGTGGAGGGGTGGGTGAGCCCAGTGGTGGGTATTAAGGAGGGCAGGTATTGCATGGAGAACTAAGTGTGGTGCATAAACAATGAATTACAGATCACTGAAAAAAAATTAAATTGAATTAAAAAAATAAATAAAGTGGATGGGTTCTCACTCAGCATCAGGGAAATACAAATCAAAACCACTGTGAGATATCACCTCACACCAGTCAGAATGGCTAATGGCTAAAATTAACAAGTCAGGAAACGAGATATTGGCGAGGATGTGACAAAAGATGAACCCTCCTACACTATTGGTGGGAATGCAACTGGCACATCCAATCTGGAAAACAGTATGGAGGTTCCTCAAAAAGTTGAAAATAGAGCTGCCCTATGACCCAGCAATCGCACTGCCGGGTATTTACCCTAAAGATACAAATATAAGGGTCTGAAGGGGCATGAGCAAATGTTTATAACAGCAATGTCCACAATAGCCAAACTATGGAAGAATCTAGATGTCCATCAACAGATGAATGGATAAAGAGGTTGTGAATATATGTATGTATGTATATATATATATATATATATATATATATATATATATATATATATAATCAATGTATTAATATATATCAATGGAATATCAAGATATTGATATATTGATATATCATGTTGATATTGATATCAATATATCAATGATATCAATATATCAATATATATATCAATTGAGTAGCTATCTATATAGAGATATATATAGATATATAGATATATAGATATCTCAATGGAACCCTATGCAGCCTTTAAAAATGAAATCTTGCCATTTGCAACAATCTGGATGGAACTAGAGGGTATTATACTAAGCGAAATAAGTCAGTCAGGGAGAGACAATTATCATGATCTCTCTGGTATGAGGAATTTGTGAGGCAGTGCAGGGGGTTGGGAGGGTAGGGAGGGAAAAAATAAAACAAGATGGGATCGGGGGAGACAAACCATAAGAGACACTTAATCTCACAAAACAAACTGAGGTTTGCTGCGGGGTGGTGGAGGAGGGATAGGGTGACTGGGTTATGGACATCGGGGAGGGTATGTGCTATGGTGAGTGCTGTGAAATATGTAAGTCTGATGATTCACAGAACTGTACTCCTGGGGCAAACATTTTTATTAGCATTATATATTAATAAAAAATAAAATAAAAATCTATTCATTAATAATTTTAAAAGTGGATTTTTTAATTTTTGTTTGTTTTGTGTTATTTTATTTTTATTTTGGTCTATGCTTCTGCAAACCATCCCTATATAACAATTTCCATTTGGGCAGATTTTTTGTCCTTACAGTGCCTTCTACATTCCTTTCCCAGGAAGTTTTTCCAGAAGCCAATCTGTTCCTTAAAGCAGCTTCTTTAAGTTTAAAGAAGTTTTATCTTTTTTGTGTAAAGCATTTTCTTTCATCCAAGAAAGCATCAAAGAAGGACATCATTCTAAGATAATTATAAACTATCAGGCAAGCTTAGAAAAAGGGCTAATTTCTTTAACTCCAAAAATGGAAATACACAATTGCTTCAGGGGTTAGGTTATAGTGATAGTTGCATGCACTTTTATGGTTTAATTTATTTCAGAAATGAAGACAACACCGTATAAATGTTTGCACTGGGGCTGGCTACCCAAAACAGTTTTTAAGATAAAATTTTGTTTAAGTTAAAATGGTCCAATTAAAAATTGCAATATTTTTTGGAAAATTTGGCAGAAATTTAATGCATAATCAGAATTAAACAGATAATATTCTTATCAGTGAAAGAGATTAAGACCATAACGCAAAGCCAAATACAAATTATCTAATCACCCACCAGACAGCAGAGTGATATTTAGTGTGTATTTAAGGAACACATGTATTTTGCAGGCTCACGAGTTGCAAAATCATGTAGAACAAGATATCACCAAGCTATTTGGAAATCAAATGGTAGTTTACTCATCACTAGGGCTTTGGCAGCATTTTTGATATGGGTGTAATAGTTCAGGATAACCTCATTTTTGTTTGTTTGTTTTGTTTTGTTTTGTTTTTCCCCAAACTGTCATCTCTTAAACAGATTTCAGGATTCTTGAAAATTAAGAATACAGGTCAGTTTTCACTGAAGGATACATTTTTTCAAGGTTATAATTTTATTGTGAACATTTGTTGTAATGGTGGTCTATTTATGAGGAGACACCAAGATCAGGTGGTAATGGATCATTAAAAGACAGATGATAAAAGGAGGAACAAAACACTTTCATCAGCAAACCAATATAAAAATAAAAGAAAATTAATAGGGAAGAGAATGGGGCAATTGGTGGAAAAAAGATGTCAATGGCCTCTTGATCAAAATCAGGTAATATGCCTTGTGACCCTCTCAATTAGCTGTCCTCCCTGTGCCATTCAAAGACACTCATTTCTCCCCCACTATTTATTTTAATTAAACTAAACTAAAGCTCATGTCTGTTAATTGCCATCTGCACTTTCTTGGCTTTTCTGACCCTAATAAAAAACTCTTTAAGGTCAGCAGCACTCTTTCGTTACTTATATTCTAATGTTTATTTTCAAGATAATATGTAGTATTAGGTAGAGCAATAATAAATGTTCTCCTTCACTGAAACTAGATATCTTAGTTTCTGTACATATACTCAATGTCTGCCCTTAATTGTCTATAAAGTCAAGTATTATGCACTGCGTCTCTTGACATTGCCCACTGACAATCCTGCAAGGACTCTGTAACAGCAACATACTGATGTTTTGCACATGCCATTTGCCATCCTCTATACCATTTACTTTTATATAAGATGCTTTTTCACATAGCACTGTGAAATAACTATTCTATATGAGCAGGCACATTGAAAAGTGATCAAGATCTATCAAATTGTTTATCACATTTTCTGCTACCAAGTTTATATCCAAGATCTCTCTCTTGAGAGAAGATATCTCTTAGAACATCTTTGGTTAATAATTCTCTCAGGTTTTTTTTTTCCTTCTTTTTCTTCAGAATTATAAAGTCATGTTCACCACTATGAACTACTAAGTTCAAGTGAAAATGCAACATTTCACATTGAGAAAGACCCCAGCAGAAGTTAGTCTCATCATCATGGATTTTCCTATGACTGTTGGAACATACTTAGAAGTGATATTCATTAATTTAATGACAACAAATCCAAACATATAAAGTAAAATATTCCCATGTGTGCCTAATTCTTCAACAAGTGTTCACAGTGCAAATGCCACAGGCTTTTCTAGGTCATTTGGCATTAAGTGAGAAATCACCACTCTGAGCCCATATGGTGAAGCATCAGTAGCTAAGCAGATTGGCAGAACAGGGTCATAATACACTAGAATCCTTGAGGACATCAGTTACCATTTAGCCAATTCAAAATCAGCTTGACATTCCATTCACCAATGACACTATTTATTTTGCTATGATAGTTCTATTATAAAAAGTAACTGCTACAGGAAGAATTGGCTTAAATTTCCTGAAGTAGTTTTAAAGGAATGGAAATGATATGTAATTCTATATACAGATTATATATATATGTACACACACATATATATAATTACATGAAAATATAATATATAGATATTGTGTATATACATGTGTGTATATATGATTTATGAAATTGAAGACATAATTAGTTAATTAAGCTTTTAATGGTATGATCAGAAGTCCTTGTTGAAAATACAGGCTTTTATACATTTGGTGGAGAAAATGAGTATAGGAGAAAAAATTAAAACAAAATATTTACATTCTTTTAAGGATGATTGTCCAATAGCTTTGACCTCACCAACTTCTCTGTAATTCAAGTAGAATGAGATATCAAAATAAAAGACCATACATGAATCTTAACTAGCATTCCCTTAAGACAATTAAATCTTTACAAGACAGTAAATATTCTAAAAATGGGAAATTAGCCTTTATTATCTGATTCTTACAGTTTGGTCACTCATTTATTTATTTGCTCATTATTTTCATCAGCAACTTTGACCTAATTTGAATTCATCTTTAAACTTTGTCTTTTGGCTGTTTATTAGCATGCTCCTCAAATGTGAAATGTTTCATATTAGCCTTCTTATTTTCAAGTTTTCATCATGATTAAAGGTAATGGGGGTTTGGGAAGGAAGAATAACTGGCACTACCATCATCTCTTCCTGCTGAGCAAATTCATTTCATTCATTCATATGTCACCTAACATAAATCCATGATATGTGATGTCCTATGAAATTTACATCACTTTATAATTCTGCAGTAAGGTCAATTACTCCAATGGATGGTTAATGGTCCAAATCTAAGAGCTTGTGTTATAACTAGTCACTATGTACTCTTGTGATAACACTCAATGAAACATATAACTGGTAAAAACAAAAGGATAAAATTGTGAACTTTCTTTCTAAAAGCTATAATTGTAATTTCTTTCGCTAAAAATGAAACAAAATTTTTAAAAAGTATAATAAATAAGAAAATGTCTTTATAAAATACTTAAAATACATGGCTAATAAATATTACTGTAATATGTCCATAAAATGGTTTGATTGGTGTGAAATTTTATTACAAAGAATGAGGTATTATTTAGGAAAGGATAATAATAGAGGGCAACTTTAAAAAGATATAAAAACAAAGCATGTTATGAGATTTCCTCAGGCTATGATAAGATAGCTTGAGACAGACTAATCCTCCCACTCAATAAAATCCAATGCTGGATAAAGTACTAAAAATATATTTGAAAATATCTAACAACTGCTAAGTAAGAGTATTTGAGAGGTAACAGAGATAAGAAAGAATAGTGAGCAATAATTCTATAGCATTTGTTTGCTCTTAGACTGCTGTTCCAGCAGAAAACTAGAACAAAGGCTGCTGCCAGTAGACAAAGAAACAATTACAACTTTTGGCAATTTTATGTGTCAAGAGAGACAAAAATTAGAATCAGATCTGCTTTGAATAACCAGTAAGACCCTAATGACAAGAGAGGTGCATTGAACTGAGCCTGATATACTGCCAGTTTTCCATTGTAAACATTTGTCAAATTATTGAACTGTGCAAAACAGAAGGGTAAAGAGTAAGAAGAAAGTTCTGAAGGGCAGAACAAAAACTCCCAGAGGGTTTAAAAAAAAACATGCATTGTAGTTTACAATCCATCAAGGATGAAATGCCCCACTGAAACCTCAGCATTTCAGGAGGCTCCTAGGGAAGACTTCACCTAAGAATTAGAGATAAACCAGAGTTAGTGATAACTTACAAAGCTGATACCAAAACTTCTGTAATCCCAGTCCCTGGTTGGATTAAGATGATGTTACCACTGTCTGCTTATCAGAAGAGAAGGAAACCTTCTCTGAAGGAAGAAAACATTATAGAGTACCTCAAATATTTATCATACATGTTGTATAGTATTCAAAAGTAAAAACAAACATGCCAAGAAATATGATCATGAGAAATAATGGATAATATAAACAGATTCACAAATGACTGAGATATTAAAGTTATCAGATAGAATATGTGATTAGTATATTCGAGACAATACATGACAAAAAGATGATTTCTCCAAATAACTTAAGTTCAAAGTTTTAGAAATTCTCAAATTAAAAAAAAAATGAAATATTTGTGCACCTGTGTGGCTCAGTCCATTAAGTGTCTGCCTCTGACTCAGGTCAGGATCTAACTTGGAGTCTCAGGGTAGAGTCCTGCATCATCTTCCCAGCTCAATGGGGAGTCTGCTTCTCCTTCTGACCCTTCCCCCTCTCATGCTTTCTCTGTCATAATCTCTCTCTCTCTCTCCTCTCTCTCTCTCTCTCTCTCTCTCTCTCTCTCTTTCCCTCTCTCTTAAATAAATAATTTTAAATGAATTAAGAACAAAGTAGAACAACAGATTTGGTATGACAGTAGAGGCAATTAATGAACTGAAAAATAGTAGAAGATATCCATACTGAAGCACAAGGAGAATGAAAGCACAGGAAATGCAGAAGAAATTATAAGAGACCTGTAGGACAAATTGAAAATATTTAATGTATGTGTAGTTACAGTCCTAGAAGAGCAGAAGAAAGAGAGGGAGAAAGAAATAACATACAAGAATTTCCCAAAATGGATTGAAGAAAAGGAAGGAAATTCTTCCTTTTGCAATACAATAATCCTGAGAACATATGTTAAGTAAGATAAGTCAGACAGTGAAAGACAAATATATATTCTCATGTATATGGTAGAATCTAAAAAACCCCAAACTTGTAGAAACAGAGGACAGAAAGCAGAATGGTAGTTGCTGGGGGCTACAACATGGGAGAAACAGGAGATGTTGGTTGAAGAGTACAAATTTCCAGTTTTAGTATGAATAAGTTCTGGGGATATAATGTGTAGCATAATGACTATAATTAACAATTCTGTATTATATACTTAAAGGTTGCTAAGAAAGTAGATCTTAAACGTTGTTATCATGCACACACACACACACACACACACGGTTAATATGTGAGGGGATGGATATGTTCATATTGTGGGAGTCATTATGTATATTTATATATATAACCATCTCATTATATACTTTAAACTTAGATATGATGCACGTCAATAATGTGTTAAAGCTGGAAAAAGAGTAGATTAAAGAGTCAAAGCCCCAGATTAAAAAAGCCCTACCAACACCAACCCCAAGCAAGATAAAATATACAAGCAAAGAAACAAAAAATGTACCTAGAGTCATCACAATAAGCTTGTTTAAAATCAATTATAAAAAAAAAATCTTAAAAGCATTAAGAATAAAGGGCATTTCTTCAAGGAGAAATAAGACTTCTCAGTAGACACAATGAAAATTAGAAAATAATAAAAATTACATATTTAAAGTGCTGAAAAAAAACTTAGAATCCTACCTGAAGCAAAGAAACAAAAAAATTGAGGTAATATAAAGATGTTTCCAGAAAAACAAATCATACTAAAGAACTAATAGATTTCTTCAAGAAAGAAAATGATTCCAGTAAGAAAGATGGAAATATAGTAAGAAATAAAGGACAGCATAAAGGATAATATGTGGGTTAATAAAAATTAATACTGACTATAATAATAACAATAATAGTAATAACAATGTATTGTGAAGTTTAGTATATAAATAAATATGACATGTGTGAACATATAATATGCATAATTCTAACTCTAATCTTAGCTATATATAGTCAATTTTCATGATTCATAGATTCTGTGTGCAAATTTGTCTATGCATTAAACTTATCTGTAGTCCCAAAATCAATATTCATGACAGCTTCACAGTCATTTGTGGATATTATCTTCTGCAGAGCAGTGAATATTTGAATTACCCAAGGTGCACCTTCCCAAGCTAAGGTTGAACAAGGCAACATTCTGCATCATATCAGCTCTCATAAACAAGTATCCTTGTATTTAATGCCATGCTTTTTTACATTTTTGTGCTTTTTGTTGATTTCACTGTTTAAGATGGCCCCAAGCATAGTGCTGAAGTATTGTCTAGTGTACCTAAGTGCAAGAAACCTATGATGTGCATTGCAGGAATGTTGGATGAGCTTACAGTGTGCTAGATAGGTTTTGTTCATGCATGAATTATAGTGATGTTATCTGTGAGTTTAATGTTAATGAAACAACAATACATATTAAATAAGGTTTCTTCCCACAGAAACACACAAAAGATAAGATTACATATTGATTGGTTGGCATATCTGGCTCTCAGGAAACTAACCCTTTATTTCGTCTTACAGCAATGAGTTAGTGTCTGCAAATTCATGGTTTGTGGCAACTTTATAAGAAACTACTATGAATAATGAGAAAAAAACTCTGTGTGTGTGTGTGTGTGTGTGTGTGTGTGTGTGTGTGTGTGTGTGTATTCCAGTCCAAGAAAGTTGGTAGAGATATACTTTTTTCCTGCTTCTGCCCCCTAAATGCAAATAAATAACCTGGAAATAATTCAATAGACAGTTGTTAAGGAATTCTGAAATGTGGAAAGAGGAAGGTAGACTGCCCTGGGAAGTCAAAATTTGAGGAATGGCATTGTAGTGAGTTCCTTGGCTTTTCTTTTAATCTTTTTATCAGATTATGTATGATAGAGATCTGTAAACCAGAATGGTCAACAGACATAGATAAAACAAAACAAAATACTCATAAAAGTCTGTTTGTACTGCCGAAGGTCTTGGAGAAAGAAAATCCAGTAGGAACATTGTTAGGAAACCAATATTTGGTGGCAGTGATGGGCCTAATATGCCATAACAGTGGTGCCAGAAGAGGTGGGGGAGAATAAAGAGACTGAGAGAAGTCATGTTTTAATATTTCGCTTTGGGTGACAAAATGGCAAAATTAGTAAAATGAGATGAGTTATATGTGTATATTTTATTTCCTATAGCAACTACTAAGAAAGCTACATGAAGTGACATGAAGTATAAATAAATAATGAAGTATACAATATTTTTTAAAAAGTATTAAAAAATCAATGTGGAATGATAGATAACATTTGTTGAAGTAACCTACACAAAGTTAAGAAATGAAAAAGAGAAGTGAAAGAGAGGAAACAAAAAGAAAATACCAAAGTGGAAAAATTAAGTCCTAATATATGGCTAATTACTTTAAGTGTAAGCAGTCTAAACAGAATTAAAATTAAAAAAAAAAAATTAGTAGGGTGGATTTTTTTAAAAGGCTTATCTCTTTTTTGTGTACTCATTTTTTAAGAATTGTTTTTTTTCAAGATTTTATTTATTTATTTGACAGACAGAGATCACAAGTAGGCAGAGAAGCAGGCAGAGAGAGAGAGGACGGGAAGCAGGCTCCCCGCTGAACAGAGAGCCTGACTCGGGGCTCGATCCCAGGACCCTGGGATCATGACTTGAGCTGAAAGCAGAGGCTTTAACCCACTGAGCCACCCAGGCGCCCCTAATTGTTCTTTTTTTTTTAAAGACTTTATTTACTTATTTGGCAGAGAGAGAGAGAGAGAGCACAAGCAGGTAGGGTAGCAGGCAGAGAAGAGGGAGAAGCAGACTCCTAGCTGAGGAAGGAGCCTGATGTGGGGCTTGATCTCAGGACTCTGGGATTATGACCTGAGCTGAAGGCAATATTTTAACCAGCTGAGCCACCTACCTGTCCCAGTGTACTCCTTTCAAATATAATGACATAAGAAGTTTGAAAATAGGGGCTCCTGGGTGGCTCAGTGGGTTAAAGCCACTGCCTTTGGCTGGGGTCATGATCCCAGGGTCATGGGATTGAGCCCCGCATTGGGGTCTCTGCTCTGTGGACAGCCTGCTTCCTCCTCTCTCTCTCTGCCTCTCTGACTACCTGTGATCTCTGTCTATCAAATAAATAAATAAAATCTTTAAAAAAAAGAAGTTTGAAAATAGAAAGAGGGAGAAAGATACATCATGGTAACATTGATTTTTTTTTTTTTAAATACAGTAGTAACTACAAAAATATTATATAGATTCCAGAACAAAGGAAAATACATTAAGGACAATGAGGGACATTACCTAATGCTAAAGAAATATCAATTCATTAAAGGACAGAGAGATATTAATATGTCTCCTCAGGCAAGGGAAACAAAAAACAAAAATAAACGTTTGGGACTAAACCAAAATAAAAGTCTTTTACACTGTGAAAGGAACCATGAACGAAATGCAGAGGCAAGTTACTGAATAAAAGAAGAGATTTACAAATGATATATCTGATAAGAGGTTAATATCCAAAATATGTACAACACATATATGACTCAACACCAAAAGCACAAACTATCCAGTTAAAAAATGGGCAGAAGACCTGAACAAACATTTTTCCAAAGAATACATATAGATGACTAAAAGACACATGAAAATATGTTCAGTGTCACTAATCATCAGGGAAATGGAAATCAAAACAATAATATATATCACCTTATACCTGTCAGAATGGTAGAAACAAAAAGAAAAGAAATAAGTTTTAGTGAGGAAGTTGAGAAAACAGAACCCTCATGCACTGTTGGTGAGACTGCAAATTGGTACAACCACTATGGAAAAAGCATGGCTATTCCTGAAAAAAATAAAAATACTATATAATCCAGTAATTCCACTACTGGATATATATCCATAAAAAATGAAAACACTGATTGTAAAAGATATATGTGCCTCTACACTTATTGTAGCATTATTTACAATACTCATGATATGGAAGCAACCTAAGTGTCCACTGATAAAGATGTGATACACACACATGCGCATGCACACACACACACACACACAATGGATGGATACTTAGCCATTAAAAGGATAAAATCTGGTCATTTGCAACATGAATGGACCTAAAGGGTGTTATGCTAAGTGAAATAGTTAAGCTGGTAAAGACAAATACCATACAATTTCATTTATATGTGGAATTAAAAAAATAAAGCAAGTAAATCAACAAACAAACAAAAAAAAACAATAACACCTATAACTACAGAGAACAAAGTGATGGTTGCCAGAGGAGAGAGCAGCAGAGGAGATGGACAAAATGGGTCAATGGGAGTGGGAAATACAAGTTTCCAAGTTATGGAATGAATATTCACAGGGATAAAAGGTACAGCATAAGGAATATAGTCAATGGCATTGTAATAATAATTTGTGGTTATGGACGGTAGTTACACTTGTGGTGAGCATAACATAATGTATGGACTTGTGGAGTTACTATGTTGTGCATCTGAAACTAATGTAACATTGTGTGTGAAATGCACTTTAATAAAAAAAAAAAATAGTCAGGAGAGCCTGGGTGGCTCTGTCATTAAACATCTGCCTTTGGCTCAGGTCATGATCCCAGAGTTCTGGGATAGAGCCCCACAGCTGCCTCCCTGCTCAGTGGGAAGCCTGCTTCTCCCTCTTCCACTCCTCCTCCTTGTTTTCCTTCTCTCACTCTGTCTCTGTCAAATACATAAATATATATTTTTTTTAATTAAGAGGGATCCTAAATGTGGATGCACCTCACAGCACAGCTTACAATGCATGTACAATACATGAAACAAAAACTGTTAGAGATGAAAGAAAATGTAAACAATGCCAAAATTATCATTTGTGACTTCAGAACTACACTTTCAGTTTATACAATACCTAAACCAAAAATCAGCAAAGATGTAATACTGAGAAACACCATTAATGAATGTTATCTATCAATATGTAGATGACCCTTGAACAACATGGATTTGAACTGTGTGACTCCACTTATACATGGATTGTTTTTTTGGTAAGTGTGCTAGAAAAATTTTTGGAGATTTGTGTCAATTAAAAAAAAATCAACCTAGGGGCACCTGGGTGGCTCGGTGGGTTAAGCCTCTGCCTTCGGCTCAGGTCATGTCTCAGGGTCGTGGGATCGAGCCCCACATTGGGCTCTCTGCTCAGCGGGGAGCCTGCTTCCCCCCCTCTCTCTGCCTGCCTCTCTGCCTACTTGTGATCTCTCTCTCTCTGTCAAATAAATAAACAAAATCTTAAAAAAAAACCTCTCAAACTGCATAGCCTAGAGGTATATATATAGTAGGAGAACATTATGTCATGAATGCATAAAATATATGTAGATAGTAGTCTATTTTGTCATTTGCTACCATAAAATATACACAAATCCCTTATGGAATTAAAACATATATAAAAAGTATGCACACATCACTTACAGACTTTGCATGTTGCCATTTGAAGTCAAGATAATTGTAGGGCACCTGGGTGGCTCAGTGGGTTAAGCCTCTGCCTTCAGCTCAGGTCATGATCTCAGGGTCCTGCAATCAAGTCCCAGGTTGGGCTCTCTGCTCAGCAGGGAGCCTGCTTCCCCCTCTCTCGCTGCCTGCCTCTCTGCCTACGTGTGATCTGTCTCTGTCTATCAAATAAATAAATAAAATCTTTAAAAGAGATGATTGTAAATAAATGTGAATATGTAGTATTAAATTATAACTATATGAAATTAACTTCAGTACATACTGTACTACTGTAATAATTTCATAGGAACCTCCTGTTGTTATTTCAGTGAGCTTGAGTGTTGTAAGTATCTGATTAAAATGTCATGTGATGCTAATCATTTCCACATGAGCAGTTTTTCTTTCCAGTAAAATTGTGTCAGAGTAAAAAGTGATCTCTCATGGTTCTCATATGCTCTTCATCATCTTGAGTGCAATAGCATAAGCCTTGAATAACACCATGGGTCCTATATGAAGCACAACTTATGATGCTGGAAGTGCTCCCAATAAGCAGAAAACAGTCATGAAGTTACAAGAAAAAGTTGAATTCCTTGGTATGTACTGTAGATTGAGGTCTGAACCTACAATTGACCACAGTTTCAAGATAAATAAATACAGCGTAAAACCACTGTAAAAAAAAAAAAAAAAAAAGGAAATTTACGAAACCATTGCTGCAGCCTCACCAGCTGGCACAAAAACCTTGCACTTTTTTTTTTTCAAAATGCCTTTTTATTTTGTATTGAAAATGCAGCTTTTATGTGGCTATAGGATGCTAAAATGAAGGCATACCTGTAGACACTTAATATGATTTGAGAAAAAGTGAAATCATTATATGATAACTTAAAGGAAAATGAAAGTAAAGGCTCTAAAGCTGGAGAACTTCATGCCAGAAAAGGATGGTTTGAAAATTTTAAGAAAAGGTTTGGTTTTTAAAATGTTAACAAGAGGGCACCTGGTGACTCAGTGGGTTAAGCTTTGCCTTCAGCTCAGGTCATGATCTCAGGGTCCTAGGATCAAGCTCTGCTTTGGGCTGCCTGCTCAGCAGGGAGCCTGCTTCCCCCTCTCCCTCTGCCTGCCTCTCTGCCTACTTGTGATCTCTGTCTATCAAGTGGATAAATAAAAATCTTGAAAAATAATGTTAACAAGAAAAGTAAATTCTGCTAACCCACACACAGCAAACCAGTTCCCAGACACCAGTAAAACAAACAAACAAACAAAAAATCATAAAAGAGAAAGGTTATCTGCCTGAACAGGTTTTTAATGTGGATGAAAATTCCCTATTCTGGAGAGAAAAATGCCACAAAATATTTTTATCAGTAAGGAAGAGAAGCAAGCACCATGATGTAAGGTGGGAAAGGATAGGCTAACTCTATTGTTTTGTGCAAACACAGGTTTATGATCATAACTGCCCTCATCTATAAATCTCCTAACATTTGAATTTTGGAGGAAAAATATAAATACCAGCTGTCCATCTTTTGTTCATGCAACAAGAAGACCTAGACAACAAGAACATTTTTTCTGGATTGGTCCCATTAGTGCTTTGTCCCTGAAATCAGGAACTACTTTGCCAATAAGAGACTGCCTTTTAAAGTTCTTTTGAAAGTGGATAATGCCTTTGGTCATCCAATATCTCATGAGTTCAAGGCATCAGAGTGGTCTACTTGCCCCCAAATATAACCCCCAATTCAGCCTCTACATCAAGGTGTCATAAGAATCTTTAAGTCTTTACACAAACTACTTTATGGAAAAGGTTGTCTATGCTGTGGAAGAGAAACTTGATAGACCATTATGAAAGTTTGAAGAGATTACACCATGGAAGAAGTGGTTATTATTTATAGAAAAAGCTGTAGAAATCATCATGCTCAAAACAATAAATTCCTGTGGGCGAAAACTTCAAATGTTTATACATGAGTTCACAGGATTTATGACAGAACCAATCAAAGAAATCATAAAAGACATTGTGTTTATGTAAAAAAAATGTTGAAATTTTCAAGAAATGGAGAAATTGAAGAGCTAATAGACACCACACCAGAGGAAGTAACATATGATTTGTTGGAGGTGAGTGTTTTCCAAACCAGTGCCAGATGATGAGAAAGATGTAGACAAGTTGACATTAGACAACCTGGAAGAAGGGTTGTAATTATTCATGACTGCTTTTGATTTCTTTTATGACATGAACTCTTCTATGGACACTGAAACTAAAGCAAATGGTGGAAGAAAAATTTGTACTGTTTAAAACATTTTTTATAGAAATGAAGAATCAAAAATTCAGACAAAAATTACAGTGTATTTTTATCAAGTTACACTGAGGATGCCTACTTCTCCTGCTTCCTGTTTCATGTGCTCCATTTGTTCCACCTCTGCCACTCCTGAAACAGCAAGACCAACACCTCCTCACCCTCTTCCTCAACCTACTCAATATGAAGATGGGGATGAATACCTTTATGATGATCCACTCTCACCTAATGCATAGTAAATATTCATGTTGCACATTTAATAAATTAACTGTGTGTGTGTGTGTGTGAGTGTCTTTGTGTGAAAACCTAATAATTTTTTGGCAAGAAAAGTATGAGACAGTTTTGTGTGATCATCATCATCATTGTCTAAGTATTCATCATGTACAACACTGTGTGCAAGACTTGTATGGAAGAGGATAGCCTATCCTTACGTGGCATAAGGTGAATGACATTTGTTATTAAGTCGAGTATGTGCTAATTTTCTTAGTTTTATAACTTTACTTTTAAATAATTACATTACTGTACAGTATGCACCCCCAATTATCTATCTCATAATTGGAAAAATTCTGTATCAGCTTATTTTCTTAGGTATTTTTAATGTAGCAACATTTCTAATACTGTATTATGAATATGACTATAATATTGTATGCCATAACATTTTATAATGATTTATTTGTCAGTGTATAAACTAGCCTAAAAATAAACAATTGTATTGATTACACTAGGCTACCATAAAGCAATCATATTGTTGCTTTTTCATCATCAATGAATGAATTTTTATACCTGCAAATAAATATGAATTTCTTTCTCACATTATCTTTTCACTTCTGATGTCTAGTATTAGTAATATATACAGCATCTACAGTGTTTTTTATCATATAAGAAATATTGATGTAAGAACTGACAGATGATTAATTTTGTGAATAGATGACATAAACTTATGGTATTGATAAGTACAGTACAGTACTGGGGAACCTAGGTGGCTCAGTTTGTTAGGCATCTGACTCTTGATTTCAGCTCAGGTCATGGTCCCAGGATCATGAAATGAAGCCCCACGTGGGGCTCTTGTTCAATGTGGGGGCTTCCTGGAATTATTTCTCTCCCTCTCCCACTGCCCTTCCCTCCACTTGTGTACTCTCTAAATAAATAAATAAATAAATAAATAAATAAATAACATCTTAAAATATATAGTACTATAACTGTATTTTCACTTCTTTTTTATTTTCTTAATAACATTTATTGTATCTTGCTTATATAAGAATACAGTGAACTATATATACAACATATGAAATATGTGTTAATCAACAATTTATGTTATCAGTAAGGCTTCCAGTCAGCAGCAGACTATTAGCAGTTATGTTTTATACGTGGATTTTCAGGTGTTCAGTGTCAGCATCCCTAATCCCTGTGTAGTTCAAGAGCCAACAGTAATAGAATACTTAACCCATTAACAGCAAAATGCACATTTTTTTCAGGTGCTTGTATCCTGAGTCACAATCAAATATATCCTGAGTCACAATCAAGCATCAGAAATTTTAAAATAATTAAAAGCTCTTAGGGTATGTGTTCTGATCATAATGAACTCAAACTAGGAATCAATAACAGAAAGACAATAGGGAAATCTCAAAACACATGGACATTAAGGAACACGTTTCTAATCAATTCATAAGTCAAAGAAGAAGCCTTAGGGAAACTTAGAAATTCAAATTGAATTAAATAAAACAAAAATACAATGTATAAAAATATGTAATATGCAACTAAAACAGTGTTGGGTGGGATATTTACAGTACTAATTCTTTACATCATAAAAGAGGACACATCTCAAGTCAAATCTAAGTTCCTACCTCAAGAAACTAGAAAAAGAAAAAGAAAAAAAAAAAAAAAACACAAACTAAATGCAAAGAAAGCAAAAAGTGGGAATAATAAAGATAATAGTAGAAATCAGAAAAATTGGAAACAGGAAAATAATGGAAAAAATCAATAACACAATTTGCTGATATCTTAAACAATAAAAATAAAATTGATAGTCCCTTAACAAGTATGACAAAGATTAAGAAGAGAGAGAAGACACAAATTACAATGTCAGGAATTAAACATGAAGTATCATTATAGGTCTTGAGGTTATGAAAAGGATTATAAAGTAATACTACAAGCAACTCTATACATATAAATTTAACAACATACAGAAATGGACCAATTTCTCAAAGATCACAAACTACTAAAGATCAATAAAGATGAAACACCTCTTAGTGCATTATCATAATAATATATATTATTAAAGAGATACCTATATAATATCTATTATATCTATCAAAGCCAGAAGATATAGGGGAAAAAAAACCTCCACAATAAAATATTAGCTAATTTCAGGAGTTTGTAGAAAAAAAACAATACAACATGTCATGTCCAAGTGGAATGTATTTCAAGGATAAAAGGCTAGTTCCTCACTTGAAAACCAATCAATGAAATCCACTTTGTCAACAGATTAAAGAAAAAAAGTCATGACTATGTCAATAGATAAAGAAAAAAAGTCATGACTATGTCAATAGATAAAGAAAAAAAATGATGAAATTAAACACTCATTCACTATAAAAACTCATGTTATATACAAACAGAAGCCCTTACATAGAAACCTACTAGTAAACACAGATCAAAACCCTGCAATAGATATGCAAAAAATAAAGTGGCATGAATCCAAGCATATCACTAAAAAATCCAACAAACCATGAAAGAAAGCAAAAGAAGTATCATAGGAAAACTACAAAAATAATCACAAAACAAGTAATAAACTGAAAATAAATACATATATACCAATAATTACTTTGAATGTAAACGGATTAATCACTCCAGTTAGAAGACATAGGGAGACAGAATAGATACACACACACACACACACACACACACACACACACACACACACACAAGGACCCATTTATATGCTGCCTATGAGAGACTGGTATCAGATCTAAAGACACTTTCAGATTGGAAGGGGGGGATAAAGAAAGATTTATTATGTTAATGAATGTCAAAAGAAAACTGAGGTAGCAACACTTATATTGGACAAAATATATTTTGTCCAACACTTTAAGATGGACAAAATAGACTTTAAAGCAAATACTATAACAATGGAAACTTTAACAAGGGAAAAGAAGAAAACTATATAATAATAATGAGGACAATCCAACAAGAAGATATGATAATTTCAAGTATTCATGCACCAAACAAGGAAGACCCCCAAATACATAGAGCAGTTGATAACAAACAAAGGAATTAATAAGTAGTAATGAAATAATGATAGAGGGCATTATCACCTCACTTACATCTCTGGACAAATCATCCAAACAATAAATCAACAAGAAAACAGTGGCTTCAAAAGACACACTAAACCAAATGGATTTAACAGATATATTCAGAACATTCCAGTCTAAAACAGCAGAATTCATATCCCTTTCAAGTACACATGGAACATTCTAAAAAAATAGTTCACATATTAGGCCACAAAATAAACCTCAAAAATTTCAAAATAATCAGTCATACCATCCATCTTTCCTGAACACAATACTATGAGACTAGAGTCAACCACAAGAAAAAAAACATCCGGAAAGACCACAAATACATGGAGATTAAAAGCATGCTAATAAACAATGAATGGGTATACAAAAAATAATAAAAGAAGACATCTGGAGCACCTGGGTGGCTCAGTCACTTAAGAATCCAACTCCTGGTTTCAGTTCAGATCATGGTCTCATCAGTGATGTGATGGAGCCCTACATCTGCCTTCACACTCAAGCGGGGAGTCTGCTTATAGATTCTCCACCTCTCCCCCTTCCTATGTGCTCTCTCTCTCTCAAATAAAGAAATAAATCTTAGGGGTAAAAGAGGATATCAAAAATTACATGGAAACAAATGAAAACAAAAGAGAATGGTTCAAATCTTTGGGATGCAGCTAAAGTGGATCTAGGAGGGAAATTTACAGCAATAAAAGCCTACTTCAAGAAGCAAGAAAAATCCCAAATAAATAACTTAACTTTACACCTAAGGGAAGTAGAAAAAATAACAAACAAAACCCCAAACCAGTAGAAAGAAGGAAATAATAAAGATTAGAGCAGAAATAAATGATATAGAAATAAAAATAAATAAATGAAAGCAGGCATCAGTTCATTGAAAAGATCAACACAATGGATAAACCTCTAGCCAAACTCATAAAAAAAAGGAGAGACAGAGAAGACTCAAATAAGCAAAATCACAGGTGAAAGTTTTGAAATAAAAATGAAAACCACAGAAACACAACAAATTACAAAAGAATGTTATGAAAAATTATATGCCAACAAATGGGATAACCTAAAAAGAAATGCATAAATTCCTAGAAACATGTAACCTACCAAAACTGAATGAGAAAGAAATAAAAAAAAATTAGAACAGATTTATTATCAACAATGAAATTGAATAAATAATCAAATAACTCCCAACAAACAGAAGTCCAGGACCAGATAGCTTCACAGGTGAATTCTACATTTAAAGAATTAATATCTGTTCTTCTCAAATTCTCCCAAAAATTATAAGAGGAAGGAACATTTCCAAATCTTTTTGATGAGGCCAGCAAAACACTGACACCAAAACCAGATAAAGACACTACAAAAGAAGAGAACTATAGAACAATATCTCTGATGAACACTGATGCAAAACTCCTCAACAAAATATCTAATCAAATTAAAAAATACATTTAAAAACCCATTCACCATGATCAAGTGGGATTTATTCCTGGGATGCAAGGATTGTTCAATATTCATGAATCAATCAATGTGATATATTGTATCAATAAGAGAAAGAATGAAAGTCATATCTTCACTTCTATAGATGCAGAAAAATCATCTGACAAAGTACAAAAATCTTTCATAATAAAAATTCCCAGTAAAGTAGGTTTAGAGAGAACATACCTCAACATACTTAAGACCATTTATGAAACATCACAGCTAATATCATCCTCAATGAGTTTTTCCCTTAAGATCAGCAAAAAGACAAGGATGTTGACTCTCACCACTGTTATTCAACATCTGGATGTCCTACATACAGCAATCAGACAACAAAAAGAAACTAAAGGAATCCAAATGGACAAGGAAGAACTCAAGCTTCCATTATTTGCAAATGATGTAATACTTTATATAGAAACCCATAAAAGTCTCCACCCAAGAACTAAACAAAAATGAGTTTGGTGGAGTCTCAGGATACAAAATCAATGCATGGAAATCTGTTGCATTTCTATACATTAATAAAGAAGCAGCAGGAAGAGAAATTAAGAAAACCCAATTTTACAACTACACTACAAATAGTAAAATATCTAGGAATATAGTTCACCAAAGAGGTGAAAAACCTGTACTTTGAAAACTATAAAATATTGATGAAAAAAATTTGAATATGATACAAAAAAATGGAAAGATGTTCATTGCTCATGGATTGGGAAAAATATATTGTTAAAATGTCCACACTACCCAAAGCACTCTACACATTTAATGCAATCCTTATCAAAATACCAACAGCATTTTTCACAGAGCTAGAACAAACAATCTTAAAATTTGTATGGAACCACAAAAGACCCCAAATAATAAAGCAATCTTGAAAAAGAAAAACAAAACTGGTGACATCAGAATTCCAGAGTTCAAGTTATACTACAAAGCTGTACTAATCAAAACAGTATGGGAGTGGCACCAAAATAGACACGTGTGTCAACAGAAAGGACCAGAAAATCCAGCAATAAACCCACAATTATATTGTCAACTAATCTTAAACTAAGTAAGAAATAAATATGCAATAGGAAAGTGACAGTCTTTTCAAAAAATGGTTTTGGGAAAACTGGACAGCAAGAAGCAGAAGAATGAAACTGGGCCATTTTCTTACACCATACACAAAAATAAACTCAATAAAGATTAAATACCACAATGTGAGACCTGAAGCAATAAAAATACTAGGAAAGGGCATATTTAGTAATTCTTCTGACATCAGCCATAGAAACTTTTTTTTCTATATGTCTCCTTAGGCAAGAGAAATAAAATAAAAAATAAACAATTAGACCTACATAAAAATAAGACTCCTGCATAGCAAAGGAAACAAGCCACAAAACTAAAAGGTAACCCTCTGAAAGGAAGAAGATATTTGCAAATGATGTATCTGATAAATGGTTGGTATCCAAAATATATAAACAACTTATACAACTGAACATCCAAAAGTAAAATAATTCAATTAAACATGGGCAGAAGCCATAAGCAAACATTTCTCCAAAGAAGACATAGATGGTCAACAGACACATGAATAGATGCTCAACATAACTCATCATCAGGAAAGTACAAAAGAATGAATAAAAGTATTCCTACTTGCAGATAACATAATTGTCTATACAGATAATCTTAAGGAGCCCACAAAATTAATCTCCTAGAACTAATCAGTGAGTTCAGTGAGGTAACAGAACGCAATATAAAAAAAAATAAGAATTAATTATATGTCTATATTATAACAGACAACACATGGATACTAAAATGAAAACTGCAGTATTATTTATAATTGCACAAAAAAGAGAACTATTTAGGTGTAATTCTAATAAAACATGTATAGATTTTGCTTATTGAAAGTTACATGATGCTGACATAAAACACCAAAAATTTAAATAAAGGAAGAGGCAAACCATGTTTATGAATTGCAAAACTCAACATTGTAAATATGTCAATTCTCTCCAAAGCGATATTACAATTTCTATCAAAATCTGAAACAGTTTTGTAGTTATAGGCAAAATTTTTCTAAGTTAGACATAGAAAGTGAAGGATCTAGAATAACTAATTCAGTTTTGAAAAAGGAACATATAATGGGAGGAATCTGTGGGTATAATTTCAAGACATTATATAGTTATAGTAATCCAGACTGCATGTTATTAGTGGAAGTATAAAAACACAGAAAAATGAAACAGAATAAAGAATGGAGAAATAAAAGCACACATATACCCCAGCGATTTTTTTTTTTACAAAGATGCAAAATAATTCAGTGGAAAAAGAAAGCTTTTTCAACAATTGGTGCTGAAACAGTTGGACATCCATGACTACAAATATTAACATTGACCTAAATCTCACATCTTTGGGAAAAATTAAGTCAAAATAGATCATTAACTTAACTGCAAAATTAAAAGTATAAAATTTCTGTGAAGTGTGTAAACCTGGCGATTCACAGACCTATACCCCTGGAGCTAATAATACATTACATGTTTATAAAAAATTAAAAAGAGTATAAAATTTTTAAAACAAATATTAGAAAAAAACTTTGTGATCTAGAACTAGGTGAAGAAATCATAGAATAATTAAATTTTATAAAAATTTAAAAGTTTTGTAAAGGATCTTGTCAATAGGATGAAAAGTGAAGTTACAGAGTGGGCGGAAATATTTATAAACCACATATTTGACAAATGACCAATGACTTATATCTAGAATATTTAAAGCTGTCTCTATATTCAATAGTGATTTTTTTTTATTAGAAAATGGGCAAAATGCATGAAATAGATTTTCCTGATAAGGAAATAAAGATGATGGTAGGCACATGATATTCAGCACTGTTAATGATTAGGAAAATGCAAATAAAATTACAATATCACTGTGTACTTCTCAAGATTGCCCCCCCCCCAAAAATGTGACAACTGCTAGAAAAGATGCAGAAAAATTGAGTTATACATTGCTGGTGGAAATGTAAGTGGTACGGTCATTCTGAAAAATAGTTTGAAGGTTTCTTAAAACACTAATATGTGACTACTATACAACTCAGTAATTATATCCCTGAACATTTGCCCCACAGATTTATGTCTGCACAACTTATGTCCACATGAAAATTTGTTCAAAAATGTTCATATCAATTTTGTTCATAATAGTCAAAAACTAGTTATGGCCCAAATGATCTACAACGTGAACACGTAGGCAAACTGTGGCACATTCATACCACAGATAACTACTGAGCAATAAAAAGGAACAAATTATTGACACATGTAACAACTTGGATAAACCTCAAGGATTTCATTTAATAACATTCCTGAAAAAACAAGTATAGAGATGGACAAAATGTGTGTTAACCCCTTTCCAGGGGTTAAGGTTTGGGATAGTGGTGTGGAGTGGTACCACAAGATTGCCTCATGGTGATAGAACAGTTGTGTATCTTAATTTTGGTGATAGGTATACAAAGGTACACATGTGATGAAACTGCATAGAATTACAAATACATACATACATACATACACACAGTGCCTGTGTAATTTGTGAAATTTTAATAATCTCTGTGAATGTTACCAATGCTAGTTTCTTTGTTTTAATATTGTACTATACTAATGCAAGATATATAATTTGAGGAAGGGTGCATAGGACCTTCTTGTACCTTTCTTTGAAAGGTTTCTAAAAATTTATTTATTTATTTATTTTAAGATTTTATTTATTTATTTGACAGAGAGAGAGAGATCACAAGGAGGTAGAGAGGCAGGCAGAGAGAGAGGGAGGAAGCAGGCTCCCTGCTGATCAGAGAGCCCGATGCAGGGCTCAATCCCAGGACCCCGGGATCATGACCTGAGCCGAAGACAGAGGCTTATCCCACTGAGCCACCCAGGTGCCCCTAAAAATTGATATATTTAAAAATTAGCAGTTAAAATATATACAGAACTGAATTAGAAAATAAAAATGATAAGACAAAAATATTAAGTGAATTTAATGTGTTCTATGGTCTCACTATTACTTGACGAGAGTTTAAGAGTAGTAATTTATATTTAACATACGAGTCAAGTGTATATGGTTTAATCTCTAGGACAGAGATTGGAATAGAACATGGCCAACCACAAGTATTTTTTTTAAAGATTTTATTCATTCATCTGACACAGAGAGAGATCACAAGTAGGCAGAGAGGCAGGCAGAGAGAGGGGGTGGAGAACCCGGCTCCCTGCTGAGCAGAGAACCTGATGCGGGACTAGATCCCAGGACCCTGAGATCATGACCTGAGCCGAAGGCAGAGGCTTAACCCTCCGAGCCACCCAGGCGTCCCCAACCACAAGTTTTAATAAAGTTTGATTGGTAAATAAGCATGCCTATTTATTTACTCATTGTCTCCACTTATGGTACCTTGGCAAAGTTGTTAATATAAGGCCCCTAAACCATTAAATATTTATTTTCTGGATATTTAAGAAAATATTTGTCCACCACTGTTCAAACGCAAAAGTAACAAGACTATGAAAAGAATAATAACAAACTAATGGAGGGAAACATGTTCTAATAAAATATTCTTGGTTAATCCAATGAAAATTAAGAAAGAATTAAAAAGAACATAAGTGAGGAACTGAGCAAGCAAGAGAATAAATATAAATACAAATATATCAATAATTGTATTAATATAAATGGGCTAAATACATCAATTAAATGACAAGACTGTCAAATTAGACAAAAATTATATACCTGGTACAAGAGACACAACTTAAGGACAGGGAACATTCAATAGAAAAGAGTGAAAATTGTTACATCATGCAAACAAAAACCCAAAGAAATCTGAGAAAACTGTACTTTTAGCAGACATGTTGACATTAAGATAGGAAGAAATTATTTGAAACAACAAACATTTCATAAAGAAAAAGGAATATATGTAATAATTCTAAATTTTTGTTCACTTAAGCACAACTTCAAAATATATTGACAAAATGGGAAAAACCAGAAGGAGAAAGAGATAAGTGTACAATATTAAGGGGAAAAGTTTAACATACATATGTCAGTAACTGACAAAGCAGACAAAAAAATCAACAAGAATATATAAATTCTGGAGTAAGGGCAAGATGGCAGAAAATTAGGAGAGCCTGTGTCAATGAGTCCTGTAAAGTGAGCTAAATGTCTACCAGAACACTCTGAACACCCAAGAAATCTACCTGAGATGTAAGATTATACACTTCTGGATCTCTATGGGGGCAAGAGATCATCTGTAGAGAGGTAAAGCAGAGTGGGAATGCTTGGACTAATATCAGAGGATAAACAAAAGGGGGAGGGAGCCAACAGAAACAACACATTGGAAAGTAATACCCCAATGAAAAAGTGCCCTCTTATTGGGGCCCAGCATGAATTTGGAGACTGATTAAAACCACTCAAAAAGAGCAAAGGATCTTAAGGGGAAACTGGTGGAACCAGGCAGTCATGGGCATGGGCCTAAGCCCAGGGTCCCAGGACAGTCACCACCAGTGACCACTTGTGCCAGAGAGAGTCTTGTGGGGGCTCTAGTCCATGGTCCCTGAGCCTGCTGCTTTCTGTTGCTTGCAACACTGCTCAGCTGGGTGCACTCCTGCCCAAGCCTGAGAGAACCCAGTGTGGGCATCTGCCACTGGTCTCTGAGCCCACAGTCTTCTGTGACCGGCCATGGAGGCTGAACACACCCAGCACCCACCTGAGAGAACCCAGTATAGATTCCAGTCAGGGTCCTTAGCCTGCAGCCTTCTACAACCTGCATGGTCGTTGGGTCTGAGTGCACCCAGCCCATGCTAGAGAGAATCTGGTGTGGTCTCCAGTCAGGGTTCCCTATCCCTCAGCCTTTTGTGACCTGCACCTCTGCCAGATGTGAGCACAACTGGCATGTGCATGGAACCCAGACAGCAGTCCTGGCAACATCAGTCACCTGGGTTTAGGCTCTCACAGACAGATATTGCTCATGGTTTTAGTGGCATTGGGGTGCAGAGACAATGGGGTCTTGGGCGACAACTGAAATTATGGCTGGGGGTATGCACTGCCTGTGGGATGTTGTGGTGTTCAGCGGACTTAGCAGAGGGGTAATCTGTGTGCTCTGGACCACCCAGAGTGGAACAGACTGAGGCTTCTCTCTGAGGTGGAGGTCTGGGAGCGGACAGTTTGCTTTCCAGACACAAAAAGCCACAACAGAACAAAAACCTCCAGAGAACAAAGGCCTGAAAAAACAGTTTCTGCAGAGCCAAGCCCCTGATAGGGAGCAGGGTAACTCAGCCCAAGCAGGACTGACTGGAAAACAATGTGGCAGGCCACTCACCGAGAATATAAGCCAAAAGAACAAGAGGACAACCACCACAGGGTCCCCATAAAACTGTAAAACCCCTACATCAGGGGAAAATATATATTAAGCACCCAGTATCATCCCAAAACCTGTATAGCTAATGGATACAACTTTTCTTTCTTTTTTTTTTTAATTCATTCTCACGATTCTTGTTCTTTTAATTTTTTTTAACTTACTTACCATTACAATTAGAGGTTTAATACAACATACTGCATAATAAATTTTTAACTTGAACTTTTTTCATACATATACCTGTGTTTCTTCTTTTTTTTATTTTTTCCTTATTTTTAAATGTACATATAGATAATATAAAGTCATTACAGAAAATGACAAAGTCAAGGTAATTATTTTTCTCTTTCCAAAACTACCCCTATATATAAACCAGTTTAAATCTCCCTTTATCTCTGGAAAGTTGAGTCCTTTAACAAAGATATCAAGATACACCCAGGAAGAACAGAAATAAACTTCCTCACCCACATTGAGGATTTATAATGACCCTCCCATCTTATTTTTCTGTTAGTCTTTCTGTCTACTTGTTTTTATTATCGTATTATATGAATTTTATTCTTGGCATTCATTTTGGCTAGGTTCTTTTAATTTTTCTTGCCATTTACTTTTGTCGGTCTTTTTGTTTGTTTGTTTTTGTTGATATGCCTTATAAATCTTACATTTGGGGCTCATTTTGACTCGGTTTTCTCTCTCTTTTTTTTTCTCTTTTTCTCTATCTTTTTTCTTATCTTAATTTTTGGTGGTGACTTCTGGTTGCTCTGGAACTTTCCAGGGTGCACCTTGCCTGGATCGTGGTTGATATATTCAGCTATACATCCCCTCAGCCACCTCTCACTAAAATGACTAGGAGGAGGAACACCCAACAGAGGAAAAATTCAGAGATTCTCCCCTCTCCCACAGAACTATTTGATGTGGACATAAACAGCATGGCACAAAGGGAATTCAGGGTTACAATTTTCCAGAAAATGGTTAAGTTGGAGAAAACCATTAGTGACAACATAGAATCTCTAAGGGTGGAAGTGAGAGCCAATCTGGCAGAAGGTAAAAATGTTATCAATTAGATTGAATCTAATCTAAATACTCTAACAGCTAGGGTAACTGAGGCAGAAGATAGAATTAGTATCTAGAAGACATACTGATAGAAAATAAGGATCAGGAAAAGGCCTGGAACAAACAGCTTAGAAGCCATGAAAAGAGAATTAGGTAAATAAATGACACCATGAAACATTCCAACGTCAGAATTATTGGGATCCCTGAGGGGGGTGGAGAAAGAGAGAAGACTAGAAGATATAGTTGAACAAATTCTGGATGAAAATTTCCCCAATCCGGGTAATGGAAAAGTGTTCATGTCCTAGAAGCAGAAAGGACACCCTCCAAGATGAGCGAATTTAGAAAGACCTCCAGGCATTTGATTGTGAAATTCAAGAATCATAATTTTAGACAAGAGTTCCAAAGGGGAGCAAGGGTGAAGAGATTCCTTACCTACAGGGGAAAGTCCCTCAGAATAACATCAGACCTGTCCACAGAAACCTAGCAAACCATAAAGGGATGGCCAGACATATTCAAGGCACTAAATGAAAGGGACATACAGCCAAAAATACTTTATTCAACAAGGTTGACATTCAAAATGGACTGAGAAATAAAAAGCTTCTAAGACCTGCAATGTTTAAAAGAGTATGTGACCACCAAGCTAGCACTACAAGAAATAATAAGGGGTGGGGATGTCTATAAAAGAAGAAAGAACCCAAGAGTGGCACAGAACAGAAATTTACAGAGACAATCTATAGAAACAAGGACTTCACAAACAACGTGATGTCAATAAAAACTTAACTTTCCATAATCACTCTCAATGTGAATGGCCTAAATGGTCCTATAAAATGGCACAGGGTTGCAGATCAGATAAAACAACAGGACCCATTCATATACTGTCTACAAGAGGCATATTGAGAATCTAAAGATACATCCAGACTGAAAGTAAAGAGATGGAGAAGCATCTTTCCTGCCAATGGGCCTCAAAAGAAAGCTGAGGTAGTGATTCTAATATCAGATAAAGTAGATTTTAAGCTAAAGACTATAGTTAGAGATACAGAAGGACACTACATCATTCTAAAAGGGTCCATCTACCAAGAAGATCTAACAATTGTAAATATGTATGCCCCCAATACGGGAGCAGTCAACTATATAAGACAACTGTTAATCAAAATATAGAGTCATATTGATATAAATACATTAATAGAAGGGAATCATAACACGCCACTCTCAGCAATACACAGATGATCTAAGCACAAAATTAACAAAGAAACAAGAGTTTTGATTGATACATTGGACCAGATAGACCTTATAGATATATACAGAATATTTCACCCTAAAACAACAGAATACCCATTCTTCTCAAGTACACATGGAACTTTCTCCAAAACAGACCACATAGTGGGTCATAAGTCAGGGCTTAACCAATACAAAAGAATGAGTTTATACCCTGCATATTCTCAGACCACAATGCTTTGAAATTGGAACTTGAACACAAGAAAAAGTTTGGAAGGAATTCAGACTCTTGGAAGCTAAACACCATCCTGCTCAAGAATGTTCAGATAAACCAGGCAATCAAAGAAGAACTTAAACAATTTATAGAAACCAATGAGAATGAAGACATAACAGTCCAAAACCTATGGGATAAGTCAAAGGTGGTCCTAAAGAGGAAATACATAGCCATCCAACCCTCACTCAAAAAAAAATTGAAAAATCCAGAATGCACCAGCTCTCTTTACACCTTAAAAAATTGGAAAATTGGTACAGGGAGTCAAGATGGTGGAGAAGTAGTAGGCTGGGACTACATCAGGTAGCAGGAGACCAACTAGATAGTTTATCAAAGCATTGCGAACACCTACAAATCCAAGAGGAGATCGACAAGAAGAAGAAG